>OZ005648.1:307194727-307383470 GCA_963930645.1 Salticus scenicus
AATCTATCGCTGATAGTTTTTTTACAGGGACACCAGGAAAAATTCTTTATCATTATGGCCTATGGGTCCAAATTTTTAAAAGTGCGATAGCGTCTAAACGCTTTATTAATCTGAGGAAAAAATTTGTACACATGTTATAGGCCACAGTTGCACGAACTGTATAGATTTTAGTAAATTTAGCACTTACAGTTTTTTTTACAGGGACACAAAGAAAAATTCTTTATCATTATGGCCTATGGGACCAAATTTTTAAAAGTGCGATAGCATCTAAACGCCTCATTCAATTGAGCTGAAAATTTATATGAATATCATAAATAACTGTTGCACTAACTATAAGCATTTTGGTGAATTTATAGGTTTTTACAGGCATTTATAGGTTTTTACAAAGACACAACGAAAAATTCTTTATCGTTATGATCTATGGGCTCAAAGTTCAGTAGCGTTAAATAAAACATCGTGTAATATATGGAGAAAAATACTCAAACACTCTATTACGGTTTTCTCTTTTTGTTTAACAACTCCTCTTTCTTTACTTTATCTACAAAACTGTTAATTACTCAATGTTCGGAAAGTCGAGTGGAGTCACTCCAGATTTCTTTTTTCAGGGAATCGTGTTGAACGGAAAAATCTTTAAATTAGAGATATTTTTTTCTTCGTCATGTGAAAGGCCCTGCCGTTTGTGTTCAAATAGTAGTGCCATGGGCAAGCTTGAAATGAGAAATGTTTCTATAGGAAAGCAATTTCACTCAACACATTAATTTGTAAAAAAAAAAAAAAAGTTTCGTACTTTTAAGTAATCTAACGGGTGAGATATCAAATGTGTATCCCAGAGCCCCACATGACACTAACTCCGTTTTGAAAAACATTACCAAAGCAATAACCAGAAAATGTCCGATGCAGTAATATATTTTGAGAAATAAAAATATAGTGATGTTGAGAAATACAGATTATGTAGCTAAGTTTGCATATAATTTCGTCTTATTTTGAAAAGAAAGACAATTTTTAAGTTTTATGTTAATATATTAGGATTTTTGTTGTTCATGTATCATAAACTATAGAGGCTGAATGAACATTTTATTTTCTACAGAGAATGCGATACAGTGAACCTCAAGATATAATGAGGCATAGATTTTCTTTCTGTTTGAGATGATTTGATATCATTTTAGTAGCATATTTCACATAATTAGATTTCATTAGTCGTAAAGTACCAGAATTATTTTGTGTACCTCTATTAAAAAGAGTATGAATACACGCATTATTTTGAACATATAACGTACTAAATTAAAGTTTAATGTACTTAAATTTAGCATCAGTCCAACCCTATTTACGAAATTTACAGAGAAAGTAAACAGAATTCATCTTCATGCATAATTTTAAACAGAAAACATTTCTGATATTCTGTATTGGAAGATGTTTTCATGTATATTGGAAAAACTTATTAAAAAAAAAAAAAAAAAAAGACAAAATATGGGACTGGGACTGGTTGAGGGGTAAGGGGGTGGGAGAAGCAGCAAAAAGAACAATAAAATACCACACAACAAGTTTAGATTTTCGGTAAAATCTAAAAACTCTAAAATGTGTGTAAATTTCTTTTTTATACAAAGTATAATTAAGTTTAATTAAATGAAAGTAAAAATTATGGACTTAAAGAGATAAGCATAATTATTGAAAATGAAATTACATTTCACTCAATTAATTTGTCTATCTTAATGCAGTAAAATAAGGAAACGAGAAAATTTCTCATTAAAGCTTACTTGTATCTTAAAAAGAAAAATAAATAAATAAAAAACTCGTTAAAATGTGGGAAAATTTTTCAATAGCTGGCTGACGTATAGAAAAATCGTCGAACCCCCCCCCCCCTTTATCTCCTCTCCTCCACAAACACACGCAAATCCTTTGAGAAGGCTCTTTGGAATCGATTGCATAGAATCTCAGTGTCTCGTATTTTGCCTAGGGTGCGATGAAGTGCCAGTTGTAACGCCCCTATTTCTTTGGAAAGTGGTAGCTAAATCGGGTAAGGGAGAAAATGTCAAGGATTGCCAAGATGCTATTTTTAGTAACATTCAATTTAGAAAAGGTCCGGTAAACAGAGCCATCTGGCGGTAAACAACGAGCATATCGTAGCACACCAAAATCTGACGTCTTATCAGAAATTTAATAAAAGGTACACAGTATAAATAATAGGGAATGTGTGATTATATATTTGAAAACATCTAAATAATTAGAAAATGTTTTAATATTTAAAAATAAATCTAATATTATTTAAAAAGAAAATAATGTGCATAGTATAAATTTGTGTGAATACGCTTTTTTTTTTTTTTTTTTTTGAGAAATTATAGATATTTTGGCCACATGTGACTTGCGTAATATACTAAAATATTTTCTGGGATAATTGAAACATTCATATGATGTATTATGAAAAAAAAAAAAAAAAAAAATCATTACCAGAAAGAAAATGTTTAAACATATGTTAATACTTAAGCTGTTCAAACAGCAGGCTTTCCAAGACATTTTTGATTGTTCTTTTTTGTAAACATAAGAAATCTGCAGACAGTTTAATTCAAATATTTTTAAATCAAACGATGTTCTAGTTTTAACTTTGTTATAAAGAGCGGGAGAGGGGGAACTGCAGAAAATATTATCATCAAAGTAAACATTTTTAGATCCTGAACTGATAAATAATTAATGTTTTGTGCTTTTAAAATATTAATTTTGTAAAAAGCAAAAAATATGAATGGCTAAAAACTCATTTTTTTTTTTTTTTTTTTTTTTTTACCGGAACACAGAGTAAAATTATTTATTATTTATTACTTAAATTATTTGAAGTGCGATAGCATATAAGACCTTCATTCGATTAAAATAAAAATGAGTAGGCAAAGGCATATTGTAAGCCATTGTCGCATGATCTGTAATTTTGTTGAATGTCGGATTTATTTTTCATTATCGTACGGCTTATGGACTTGAGTTATTTGATGTGCGCTAGAGTATAAACTGAACACAAAATTGGTTTATGAATAAGAGCTATAAAATGGGAAAATGTCGCAACAATTGTTTTGGGTGGAAATAAAACACAACCCTTCATCAGGCGAACAAAGCAGGCACGAGTACTGCAAACAAAGCGGCACTCGTGCTGGTTTTGTGCGTTGCCACTTTGTTTGCAGCACTTGTGTTTACTTCGTCCGCCTGACGAGGATTTGTGTTTTATTTCGACCCCGAAACAATTATTGCGAGTTTTTAGCCTTTTGTGGTGTTTATTCAAAGTTTTTTACTTATTACTTTTCAACGCCAATTCTCTAGTGCATTTCTATAACTAAACTGGGTAGATATGTTACAAGTCGTCATCACAAAAACTATATGTTTTTATATAAAAACAAAACATAATTCATGTATATTAATTGAAATTCATTTTAATAATGCTAAATTACTTAAAATAATTAAAAAAAAAAAAAAAACCTGATATGTATTGCATTAGCATTGCTTTACTAATGTATGGCTATTATGGGAAATGATGTGTATATTTAGTTGTTTAGTTCTTGGACAAGGAAGCACGAAGTTCATTAAATTATATAATATACTAGCAGGCTTTGCCCGCTTCGCTGGTCATTATTTTTAAATGAATCACTATAATTACTGAATTCTCAAAATTTCATTAATTTTTATCACGTGAAAAAAAAAAAAAAAAAAATCTGATTAGGAAAAATGTCGCACCGGGTTCTCACTGCCTTCGGAAAAGATTCCCAAAATGCTCTAACTCTTATTTCTGTTATTTTCCCCCTTCGCCCTCCCCTCCCGTCTATCCTACTAATTTTACAAATTCGAAAATATCCGCAATCGATTTGTAAATATCAAAAACCTCTATGCACCAGTTTTGAACGATCTATCTCTATTTTTATTTTTTTGCCCCACCACTCTTCCCCACTTCCCAATAATTTTAAAAATTCGAAAATATCCGCAATCGATTTCTAAGTATCGAAAACCTCTATGTACCAATTTTGTATGATCTAACTCTATTTTTTTTATTTTTTTTGCCCCTCCGCCCCCCCTCTCGTCCCTCCTAATAACGTTACACTTTCGAAAATATCCTCATTCGACTTGCAGGCCTCTAAAACCTATCTGTACCAATTTTGAACGGCCTAACTGCATTTCTATTTGTTTTTGCCCATAGCTCCCCCCTTACCGCCCCTCCTAATAATTTTACAAATTCAAAAATATCCGCATTCGATTTTAAGTATCGAAAACCATTTGTGTACCAATTTTGAACGATCTAACTCTATTTTTATTTTTTTGCCGCCCCCCCCCTCTCCCTTCCCCCCTTCTCGCCCCTCCTAATAACTTTACACTTTCGAAAATATCCCCATTCGACTTGCAGGCCTTTAAAACCTAGCTGTACCAATTTTGAATGCCCTAACTGTATTTCTATTTGTTTTTGCCCATAGTCCCCCCCCTCCCGCACCTCCTAATAATTTTACAAATTCGAAAATATCCGCAATCGATTTGTAAGTATCGAAAACCCCTATATACCAAATTTGAACGATCTAACTCTATACATGAATCCCCGTTGGGGCCAACATTTAGGGCTGAAATTTGAGTGAATTTTACGTCGCACTAGTGCTATATTATTGGTTATTGGAAACAGATGTCCTCCATGTTCCCATCAAAGTTAAACATTTGAGGGTTATCAAATATGTCCGGACTATCCTTTGGGGTGAGTTTCAGACCGTCATTAACTGCCCATAGTGTAGCACTAGTGCGACATAAAATTCACTCATGCAGAGCTCTTTAAATACTGACCGTAGTTATGCTATTTCAATGTCGATGTTTCAATGGGAACCGAACTTAACCAACTAGTCCAATATTGACACCCCCCCCCCCCTCCAAAAAAAAAAGAAAAAGAAAAAAAGAAATGCTAATAAAAAAATTTAAATGTCCCAAGATTATCTCACGATTCAAGCGAATTTCCATTTTGTTTAGTTTTCTAAATTTGGGAAAGCCTGCGATCCACCTTCTCCGCAGAAGATCAAAACTGTGACAGCATGTCTCCTTACCCTCCTGGGAGTGAGTCCCAGACCGGCGCCAATTGCTAAATGCGTAGCTTTAGGGTGACGTTTAAAAACACTGAATTCAACTCTAAAATTGCGAGATTACGGAATTGTGTCCACTACTAGATCTGACCTTAAAAGTCACATGAGCCAGTTGTGGACAGGGCTGTCCACTATTGGTCATGATGGCATTTTTTGGTACCAGTAGTGGACACCTATAAAAATACTATGTGTTAATACAAGATTTAAAAAACAGCAAAAGGAAAGAATTCGGCATACTTATTTTAGTCATATGAAAGCAAAAGGCAGAAGAAATCAGTTAAAAATAAGCAGAGAGAGAGCAAATAAAATATAATTTCCTTATTCAAAGTGATAAGAAGAAAACGGTAAAATCACAAAAAGTGCAAATTTTTTTAGTTAAACTAATATTATTTTAAAACTAATAGCTGGAATTATTTTTAGTTTAAAGGTTTAACAGTAGAGGACTATAACTTCTTTCCTGAACATTGTTCGAATCTTCAGAATTTTTAGGTAACTTATTTTCCGAGTTTAAAAGTGTCCACTACTGGTACAGGGTCCACTACTGGTGCGTTTACCATAAACACTCTATTATACTTTTCGCTTTCTTAATGAATTGTGAATTATACAATGATTCAAATTTTTCTTGAAACACTTATGGTAACTATACTAAATGTTCGGAAAGACGTGTGGATGTGTGAGGCAACTCAAGATGTTTGATTTTGTTATATTCCCAATGAGCAAATAATCTTAAAAATATAAGTTTTAATTCAAAACACAGGTAATTACTCCAGTTTCATTTGTATGTATATATAAATTCAAATTTGAAAAATTTTCATAATCGAACGTTTGATATTTAAAGTTTAACGTCCATTTTATTTCTTTTCTCTCTTCCTTTATTTATTTATACATTTTTTTCCATTTTAAATAATTTTGAACGACCTTTATTAATATAACTATCAAATAAGCTTTTGTATTACACTTTATTATTATTTACATTATTTCTGAGGAGCCTATCGTAGATAAGTCACGTTTAAGGCAAGAGAGTAGAAAACTATAACAAAAATCATCAAATGTGATAGATGATTCACAAGAGAGATCGATATGGATCCCCCTATATGCCTCCCCCGTGCCAATGAGGGCCGCATCCAGATATTTTCTTTTATAAAAGCTTTCATTACACACACACACACACATAGATATAATAAAAAGATATGAATTCAATAAAATGTTATAAAATGTGCGAAAAATAATGATTTGAGTATAAATCAAAGTGAGAAAAATTCATGATTTGAGTGCATATTTCATATTTTAACTCTTCTGCTGCATATCTTGATACTGTAATGATATACTGTAAGTACAGGAGTATTAATTACATATATTGCATATCTTTAGTAATAAGTTTTATACAATTTATGTTTTTTCAGGTAGTTATTTAATTACATTAAAAATGTCTTTATCATTCGCCTGATATGTGCTAATAGATTGTGAATATTAAAAACTGCATTGCAAATTAAATTTAGTTTATTATTATTATTTTTTTCTGTGTGTATTTTCACAATTAAAATAAGTTCGAAGTTTTTCGAGGCTGTCCATTGCGTTTTAAAAGGGAGGTAAAATAACATCTTTACATTCTATACATCATCATCGATTAAATTAGCATCAGACAATCAGCTTTCAATTAGTTAATCAATTGGGAGCATTTCCTACGTTATGATATCGGTATCACAATTCATGTTTTCAGCAAAATGGATATTCATGACGCAAAAATAATGACCAATCGAGAAATCTTGTGATTTTTAGAAAAGAGGAAAAAACATATAAACGATAATGGAGTGCCGTATAAATTGTATTAAAATGAATAGGAATGAATCGGACTTCATTAAAAGGGCGTATAAACGTAAAAGACGCATGAACGAGAGACGTGTAAACGGTATTTTACTGTATATATATAAAAATAATTTTTTTAAACTTAGTAAAAGCCTAGTAACGGAAGATTTAAGGCCACTGAATATCACATAGACCAATGAGAATGGAATTTCACCTAAATTAGATTTTTCTGTGAAGACTGTTAGCTAATTATTGAAACAATTAATTTTAAAAAGTGTAATTTTTTGATTTTTGATTTAATTTAATTTAACTTCAAACTTACCTTAACCTTATTCCTAGATAATTGCAATTAAAAATATGTTGCCTTTACGAGGAATCAATCAATGACCAATTGCAAACGGAAGTGAAGCTTTACACAAAACAAAAGATATTAAAAAAGTTAATAAATGTAGAAAAATAAATTTGAAATTTCTCAAAAGAGTGGTCTATCTTTACCAAGGACAATTTTAGCATCAGAGTAATAAAAAATGAGTAGTTACTGAAGTATGGATATATCATATATGCGATCATATGTAACAAATATCAACAAAATTTAACAGAAAAAAATAATAATAACTAGGAAAAGGAGAAGAGGCCACCACGGCTTAAGACGGGTGGAGCGAGCTAAATCGGTTTGGCAGGAGCCCAACTTTAACCCAAATCATCTACAAGACCATATGATAACAAAGAAAACAAGGAAAAATGAAGATGAGATCTTGGATGTACTTCTCTAGCGATGAAGGCGCATCTGGTGGACACCCAAACAAGAGAGGAGATCACATTTAAGACGCAGTTCACGTCCAAACAGCGTCTGAGCTGAAGTACAGCCGGTGGTTTCATGGACAGCACTTCGACAAGCAAGCAGGAACAACGGCAACTTCAGGTCCCAATCTTACTGGTTTCTTGATACTAGGAGAGAGAAGTTATTCAGGATGGTGCAGTTAAACCTCTTAACCATGCCATCCGACTGCGCATGTAGGCGCGTTGTGTGAGTTTCGTCTGTGCCGAGTAGCTGACACAGTCCTTTGAATACAGCAGAGATAAAGTTTGTACCTTGATCTGATCGGTATGAAGCTGTAGGGGTGTGCCATACCTTGACACCCATTGCTACACTAGAACCTCTGCGACTGTGCATGCCTCTTAATCGGGAATGGGATATGCCTCAGGCCACTTGGTGAAGTAGTCCATTACGGCGAGGATGTACTTATTGCCTCTGGGGTCCGTGGCAAAGGACTCAAGATGTCGAGTGCAATCCACTCAAATGGTGCTCCCACGTTAGTCCGATGCAATCTTCCTCGGCTTCGTTTCTTCGGGCCTTTACGTGTTGCACAAGCATCAAAGGATTTACACCATTTCTCCAAGTCCTCCCTTACCTTGCAGCAATAGAAGCGTTCACAAACGTTCTGGAAAGTCTTCATCACTCCAAATTGGCCTCCAGTAGGGCTATTATGCAGGTGCTTTAGAACATCTGGAAGCATCTTGGTAGTAAAATCTGCCATTTGAAACTCCTACCATCATCAGACTCCCGTTTTCTGAACAGTACGTCATATCTAATATGAAGAGAGTCCCACAGTGTCCAGTAACATTTCGTGATGTGGCTAAATGTGGAAATGTCCTGCTAGGTTGGTCTGTTACTGGTCGTCTCCTTGAATTGTAGTATTGGTTTTATGTCAGGATCTTCTAACTGGACGTCTAACTTCTTTATCACACCACGGATCTGTTTCGAAGGCACTAAAACTGTAGCTTGGCAAACAACTGGATTTATCTGCTGGTATTTCTCTTCGGCTCTAGAGCAGTACATGCAACTTTCCGAGCAAGGCTGCCATGACAAGGCATCTGCATTTCCATGTAGAATTCCTCTACGATGATTTATTTCGAAGTCATACTCCTGGAGGCGTTGTATCTACCTGGCAATCTGGCCTTCCTGGTTCTTGAAATAAAGCAACCAATTTAAAGATGCGTGGTCAGTCCGGAGCAAGAATCTTCTGCCATAAAGGTAATGATGGAAATGTTCTATGGCTCTTACGATGGCAAGTAGTTCTTTCCTGGAGGTACAGTAATTTCCCTTAGGGTTTAGACAAGCATTTACTCCAGTAGGCAACAACTCGCTCTTTGCCATCAACTTCTTGCGACAGAACAGCATCGACACTTTCATGACTTGCATCAGTGTCCAATATGAACTGTTTGTCGGTCTGTGAATACGTCAAAATAGACAATGATGTTAAGGCCTCTTTAAGTCTCTTGAATGCTTTGGAATGGTCCGGCAATATTCGAGAAGCCCTTCACAAACTTCCTGTAGTATCTGCATGGTCCCAGGAAACTTCGCAGTAGATGGATGTTTTCAGGGCGACTTCAGTTCTCGATTGCAGAGATCTTCTGGGTATCAGTTCTCACACCTTCAGCAAAGATGATACGGCCGAGATGACTGACTTCATGACGGAACAAGTTGCACTTGCTAGGATTCGATTTGAGGTTAGCCAGTCTGAGTTTTTCCAGCACCTTACGGATATTTCTTAAATAATCTTCAAAAGTACGCCCCACAATGATAATATAGTTAAGGTACACAAGACAGGCTTCATAGGAAAGTTCTTTAAAACTGTCTCCATCAGGCGTTCGAAAGTTGCAGGTGCATTACATAATCCAAATGGCACAAATTTAAATTGCCATGATCCTTGTCCCGTAGTGAATGCAGTCTTCTCATGGTCGTAAGGATGTAACTCTACTTGCCAATAACTGCTTTTTTGATCCAAAGTCGAGAACCGTTGGTTGCAGCAAGTGTGTCCAATGTGTCGTTAATTCTAGGAAGAGGGTAACTATCTTTCTTCGTAATGTCATTCAAACGACAATAATCCACGCAGAATCTTGTTGAATCATCCTTCTTTCGCCCCAGAACTATCGAAGAGGCCCAAGGACTCTTCGATGGTTCGATGATGTCATTACGCTGCATCTCATCGAGAAGCTCAGCCACCTCTTCCGGCTTAGCAAATGGAAGTCTTCTTGAATGTTGCTTGACTGGAGGATGATTTCCTGTGACAATTCTGTGTTGAGTGATGTTCGTTCTCGCGGTGTCTTCAGGTGTTCGAGAAAACACGTCTCTAAACTCATAGAGTAGCTTCGTCACAGTACATTTCTGTTCATTTCCTAACCCTATATTCTTGAGTAATTCCATTGTTAAACTCTCAGAAGACTTGTTCTCGGTTGATTATATGTGCCGGTTAATGCATGTAACAGGAGCACAGACTGCTAACACCTCATCTTTCTTCACTGTCTTCATTTTATCTCTTATGTTGGCCAGTCTCACGAAAATAATGCTTTTTGAAAGGTCAGTCAGAGATGAAGCCACCAGAACTCCTCTCAGGCTATTGTCAGGATTCGGGTATTCAGTCAGTCCATAGCGTAAGTATTGTTTTTTTAGGATGTTTCCCGGGAACTATTGTCTCAGTGTGTGAAGGAATAGGGGTTTCGGATTTCGTTGTTATCTGGCATATTGGCTGAATATCGGGATTTTCAATATTAAACGCAGCTATGTCTGGGCTTAAATGTAGTTCATTATTCTTAAAATCCAATTGAAAATTATATTTTCTCAGAAAATCAAGTCCCAGGATTAGAGGATCTCTTATGTCAGCTACATATGCCATATGTTAGTAACTGGCATTTCCAAATGTGATGGTCAAGTTCATTTTTCCATGAATTTTAACTTTCTTCACCGGTCACAGTCTGGAGTTTAACCCTTAACTACCCGAGCTGGTGTAAAAAAATACACCATTTATAGTAAACAGAATATAAATGACTTTTGGATCATGGGATCCCTCTCCCCATGCTGCGTGCACCTATCAATGAAGTATTTATTCGAAGATTTTTCATTAGTTTTTATAAAAAGTTTTTATAATTAAGACTTATACAGTCGGTAGCAAAAATATCCGAGCACTAACCAATAATTCTTATATAAAAAAGGTACACTTATTACTATTTTGTTAAATAAATCCTTGTCGAATCATGTTCTTAGACTGACTAGGAACATGGCTCGACAAGGACTTATTTAACAAAATAGTATTATGTGTACTTTTTTCAGACAAGGATTATTGCTAGTGCTCGGATATTTTTGCTGCCAACTGTAGCATACATATTTCTTCTTATTTAATTTATTTAATTTATTTGATATTTTGGTGGTGTATAAAATACATCACGCGTTTACTTGTGTCAAAATATTAAGCGCGTGTAGTTAAGGGCGGCGGCGTCCAGATGGTCTTCTCTTAAATTTCTTCAGCTTTATCCATTCTAACGATGGTTACGTTGACTCTGGTGTGGAGAAACATACGACAGGAAGTGTTGTTAACTTGACCATAAAGTCCATTATCGCCACCACTCATCGAAAAAACATGAAACACTGAAAATTGGGGCTGTCTAATTTCGGGCAACCTCTGCCTTCCTTAGTTCTCCTGCGGTGGCTGTGAAACCAGGTTACTTTCATTATGTTGTCGTATTAGACAGTTCCTCTTCACATGTCCATCTCTTCCACGGCCCCATCATTTTATCTTCGGATTCTTTACTTCTTTATTATTTTCAAGATGCGCCTCGTGATATCTGCGAGAGTTTTCTTCACTTCCTTCAGATCAGTTGGTGTATCATCTAATGAGACTTCTCTGATGGTGTGGCGATCTTTAAGAGAGGCTTTTTGGGCTGTCTCGATCTTTAATGCATATGCTAAAGCTGACCCGATGTCCTTGACATTGGAGAGTCTGAGGGCTTTTTGAATCGCTCGATCTCGCACGGCATCGATGAAGTATTGGAGGACTAAATCCTCTCGAGTTTCAGCGTGGCAGTCTGAGAAAGCTAGGCGTGATATTGTCTGAATATCCGATGCCAGTAAATGCTCTTGTAAACTTTCACTCGCTTTTTTGGTAACGGGACTTTAACTGGAGACGACTGTATTCTGAAGAACATTTTACTCCAAAACGCAGCTCGAGCGTTCTTGTTAGGGCTTCGAAGTCATACTGTTCTTTCTTGGAAAGAGTTTCCAGTACAGTCAGCAAAATTATTCGAGCACTAGCAATAATTCCTAAATAAAAAAAGTACACTTAACCCTCGCTTTCCCAAGTTGGGGTCATTTTGACCCCATTTTAAAGTTGAAATTTAGTTAAGCCCGCCTCATTCAAAAAGTGCTCTAGTTCACCAGAGATAGCAAGCGTAGCAAATGGAATGTTACAACTTCTAAACGATACAAAAAGGCGCGGCTGTGATTTTCGCCAAACGTGCCAAGCGGCACCTGAAAGCAATTTTTCTGCAGTAACGCCTTGATCTTGGGAAAGCGAGGGTTAATACTGTCGTTAAAGCTGCGTCGCCCCATAATGCTGCTGTTAAATGGACTATCTTGGCAGTAGAGTCCCAGCTATTAGCTTCAGCTACGACTGAAAACCGTGTCTTTTATACTTGCCAGGATGATATGCCATCGTAGGTGGCTAGCTTGATTCTTGATTCTGTATTCTTTTATCTCTCCTTTCATTTTCCTGTTGTATGGATGCTAACTTTTTTTCCAAATTCCGGATCTTCTTTTGCAATTCATCTCCTAATCTTTCTTAAAACGTCTTCTCAAATTTACTCTCCATTTCCGAGAATCTTCTTTTTAACTCTTTATCAACACTTTCTTTAATTTTCTCTTCAAAGCTCTCTTCTATCTTCATAGCTTTCACTTCAATTCCATCCTCATCCATTCTCTTTTCCATTACTGTTAATTTACTTTCTAATACTTCTTTCACTTCTGAAAGTTCTCTCTTCATCTCGTCTTGATTAGATTCCAATTCCATCCATTCTCTTTTCCATTACTGTTAATTTACTTTCTAATACTTCTTTCACTGTCGAAAATTCCCTCTTCATCTCGTCTTGATTAGATTAATTTTCTTTACTCAAACTGTCTTTCATTTGCTTCATTTCTTCACTCAAGCTATCTTTCATTTCTTTTTGCCCTGTTTCTATTTTTTGTTCAATCCGGTTTCTATCTTCTCTAGTATTACTTTCATTTCTTTTATTTCTTCACTCAAACTGTCTCTCATCTCCTTTTGCCCTTCTTTCATTTTTTCGATCAATCCAGTTTCTATCTTTTCCTGTCCTGTTTTCATTTCACTCATCTGGCCAATTAGACCTTCGAAAAGTTTCTTCATTTCTTACTCCATACTTATTACCATTCTACAGACAACCCCACTCCTGAGACCAGAATTGTTGCGTACTCGGGGTTCGTGAATTGTCTCTGAATGAAAGGCAAAACTTGCAGAAGTTCAAAAGTTTATTTACAGAAAATTCGAGAAGATTACAGGTCTATACACCAAGTATCAACTTCGGTTTCACCAGAAAACACAGCTAAAATAACAGCTGACAACAAACCAAATTCACAATATAAACTGTATTATAGCATCAACACACAGCAATGGACTGTAAACAATAGAAGAGACATAGCCAAACAGAGCTCTTTATCCAGTAATGCTTTGGCGGAAACTGGACCAACTTGGCGCTATTCGATTCCTTAAATACCCGCGTAGAAAATGGAGAATGTTCCAGAAATTTCCCAACAAATTAAGTTAGAGCTTAAATATTTAGTATATCGATAATAAGGATTTCCTCGCCAAGGTCACAAAGTCGCCAAAGAGCAAAATAGTCGCCAAATTTGGCGCCAAAGCCATTACCAACGAAACTTTTTAACGGGTTTTTAAGGTAAAATAAGCTATTTTAACGCGAAAACAAGTTATAGAAATGCTGACAATTAACATTTTATAACCTGATTAAGCCTCTCTGAAAGAACTTACATAAAAATAACTACAATTATTTACAAATTCGTAACAATATGGAATGATCCTGTCACATTCATGATCATTTTCACTATTTATTCTGAATTATACAGGGTGTTTATAAAGTTCCGGACCCATTTTGATGTTTAATAACTCATAAAATAATAAAGATAGATTAAAATTAATAACATAAATGGTTAGATAGACTCAAAAAGTTTCATGACCCTTGTCAATGAACTTTCACGTGTGCCCCCTTCGTCGCACGGAGAATATGAAGTCGATAGTCAATGTAGCGGCAAGCATGTCGGCATCCACAGAGGCTATTGCGGTTGTAATTCTGACTTTTAGGTCATCAATGCTCGACACTCTCCTCCTGTAAACATTGTCCTTTACAAATCTCCAAAGGAAAAAGTTCAGCGGCGTTATATCATAGGTGATCTGGGTGACCAAGGAATTGGACCTCCTCGCCCAATCCTGGAAAATGGTCATTCAAAGAACTACGAACGATGGTACCCCAATGAGGTGGTGCACCATCATGTTGCAAAAAGACATGTGGCTGACTGAAGCTCTTCTAGTTGTGGAAATACGAAGTTTTCCAACACGTCTAAGTATACGACTGATGAGACCGTCTTTTCTGTAAAAAAGAAAGGCCCAATGACTCGGTCGTGCATTAGTCCACACCACACATTAACCTTTGGGGAATCCCTTTGTGCCTCACGGTATTCATGGGGTTTTTCAAAAGAGTCAAAGAGTAAAAAAAAGTCAAAAGTGAGAAAAATGCAATTAATAAGCAGACGATATTTAGAAAAGTACAGATATTTAGACTGGAAAATGAAATTATCTGAAATTAACCACACGCGCAGACGATATTTACAAAAGTAAAGATATCCAAACCTGAAAAGAAAATATATGAGTTATTCCATCAATAAATGCCATAAGTTTGTTTATATCTTCATTATTTTAGGAGTTATTAAACATCAAAATGGTTCCGGGACTTTATAAACACCCTGTATATATTTTTGACTGTGAGGTGTTCTCATTTTCTGGAGACAAAATCTCAATAGAAATAGACACAAAAAACACCACAGAATACGGGGTGATACAAGTCACAGAAAAAATAAAAATTTCATTATTCAAAAAGTATTGACCGTAACATCATGCAATTTTCACAGAAATGCACAGAAAGATATAGGATTTTTTTAAATAACAAAATATGTATAAGAATATTAGTTTAAATTTCCTTCATAAAGGGGCGCTATAATTGTAAATTTACTTTATTTACAGTCGCGCAGTATATTCAACTATACTAAACTAGGACAAACTTCCTACGTAACTAGGACTATAAATTTGGCTGACCAGATCAAAGTACCTTTATAATAGAGAAGCGTTAAAAATTGCTACAATTATCCAATTATGGATGTATTTTTTCATTCCTAATAAATAAGGACTAAAAATAAAGTATTATTGATTTACTTTAATGTAATTTACGGATTTAACTGATTTGTAATTTACTTTCTACAATTTTTTAAAACTTAGAAAAATGCCTTCAGAAAAAAAAAAAAAAAAAGAAGTCCCCATTTGTCCCCAGAAAATGGGGACGTTTGGTCAGTATACTATAAATGTACAATGTAACGGCCGCCATTCATTAGAAATATCGTCAGATCTTTGACATCATTTTCTTAAATGTAAATCATCTTACATTGGGAATTCTCATAAAAAAGCTTCAGTTTTTGAAATATGGTGTCATTTGATCAGACGAATCTGTTTGAAATGTGAGAGGATACAGCGAATACAGCGCGATATGTTGGTGAAAAATGTAACTAATATTTTTTCTTACATAAATAAAAAAAAAAATTCCGTTTTTTTGCTGAACATTTCAACGAAAAACCACACAGAGCTACAATCAATATTTTTTAAATATGTTTTTACTTTCCGAACACTATAGTGAGGAAAGTATTGTAATCATGTCAAAAATCCGAATTTGAGATTATGATGTTTCTATACGTTTCGAGGTCCCCTGAGTCCGTTTTTACTATTTTTGCGATAGTGTATGTATGTGTGTGTGTATGTGTTGTGATGTATCGTAGGCTTGAAATCATCAAGAGAAGATTGCTTTTCTTTAGTGAAATATTTTTTTTATTTCTCATTTACAAACACTATACGACACAAACACACATACATAAAAGGTAAACGAAAACACGTAACACATATTGTATAAAATGGTCGATAATATTTGGACCAAAAATAATAAACATGAACGGCACTCAAGCCAGGCACCCGCTATTCTCGGCGTTGCATCATTTCCTTCTAAAACCAAACTAAAAACTAAAGTCTCTCTTCAATTCGAAAGTCTTTTCACCGTGCTGAACAAACAGCGCCCTCTCGTGAGTCTTAAAGTCATTAGTCTGAAGTCATTACAGACCTCCTCCCTTCAGGGGAGAAACTTTTCACTATTGTAGAGGGAAAAGTTTGTTTAAATAATACTTGATTAGGATAAGTCTATATTCAAATAAAATAAAGTCACAATGTTCAACATATTAGTTCATCTTCTAGATATCGTAATTAGTTTAAAACAAGTGATAAAAAAAATAAGAGCAAGCACCAATTCTATGCAGAAACAGTACCTGATTATATTTAAATGCACCAGACTTATCCCTATTTTAAATTAAATACACTATTTAACTTATTTTAAATATGCAAAAAGCATATACCAAATAGAAAATTAAATATTATTACACAATATACCTGTGACACTAAATAGATATGCAAAGTAATATATAGATAATGAAAACAAATATATACCACATATATATAGCAATAATTAAACAAATACGATATATAGCAATAATTAAACAAATACACAAACTTTTTTTCTTAACTAAGGGGTAAGAGTTAATCTATCAGCATTCTGAGATTGTAATTCTATACACTCAACAACCTCATAATTAAATAATCTGCATAGAGTTCCCAAAATAAAAATCTGGGATTTGGTCTTTTTTTTTTTTTCTTTTTCTCAGGAACATGAATAGCTTTGTACAATTACGACTAAATAAGTCAGGATTGCGAGATAACTTCTCCTTTATTTCTTCAAATGCCCTTTGGCAAGAGCTATTCCAGTCAGTGGATTAAGTCTGACAATAAAGTTGCATCTTCAGAAAATTCAGGAATGCATTTTCGATAGTATTCAGCTAATTTCAAAAAGGCTGTCACATGAGTCTTGGTAGTATGAGACAAAGAATCTTTTTTGACTCGAACTTTCATTTCACTTGGAGTTCTCAATCTCTGGCCCACTAAATGTCCAGAAATTTTCACATGAGCTCGAGTAGGTTGACATTTAGAAGGTTTGATGTGCAACTTAGTAACACTTATAGTGAAGGAAATGTCTTTTAGGTGTTTTAGATGATTTTCCCTTGTTTTAGGAAAATTGTCGACTTTCTCACTATATGGCACTGGACACTTTTCACGGTCTTTCAATAAATTCGCCATTAGTTGACTAGAATCTTTTGGTACATTGTTCATGGGCTTGAATGTACACAAGGTAGTCACAGAAAGCATTTCCTTCAAATAATTTTGTTCCTTCAATTGTTTTTCATAAATTAAGCATTTTTCAGATAATTGCATAAGATCTAATTTACTCTTCTGCAATTCAGCTGTCAACTGATCCAATTTAGCATTAGAAATTTTTTCTTTCTCTTCAAGAATATTAAGCAGGTAATCTAATTTGGAATCAATTGTACTAATTTCATTTCTTTCTTCAACAAGCTTTTCATTTTTAAGAGAAATTTCATTTTCTTTATCTTTCATTCTTAAGAGCTCTTCTTTAATTATGTTGATTTCATTAGACAGCTTAAGATTTTCAATTTTAGTATTTTCCAGATCTTGTTTGTAATTATTCTTTTCAACATTCAAAATTTCTAACTGATTTAGAAAATTCTTCTTTTCACTTTGTGAATTAAGACGAAGAGTTTTTAACTGATTTTCAAACTTTTCTTTCTCTTGAATTTCTTCATTTATCTGCCTTTCATATTCTAAGCATTTTTTATTCAGATAAGCCTCTATTTCTGCTTTTAGTTTTTCCATCACAAAATTAGAGTCTTCATTTTTCTGTTTAAGGTCTTTTAAGGCATTATTTAGTTCTGAATAATTTTTGGTAGAATGTTCCAACTCTTCAGTAAGATTTTTATTTTCAAGAGACGGTTCTTGTTCTTTAATTTTCTTTTCTTCCATCTCCCCTTTTAAACATATTATTTCATTTAACAATCTGAAATTTTCAGATTTGAGATGGTCAAAATTTATTTTATCTTTAAGTACAACTTCATTTTCTATTTTATTTTGATTTTCTTTGATATCCTGCAGTTCTTTAGCAAACACTTCTGGAGAGGTTTTATTGAGTTCTGGCCATGAAAATTCTGGCAGGATTTCTTCTACCTCTTCAGTTTTCTCTTCATTTTCCGATTTGCTTTCAATCAACTTTTGGTCAAAATGAGCAAAATCTTTATTTTGAATATTTTTCTTCATTCTTAAAAATTTCTTAGGATTTCTTGTTTGTACAGAATTTAACTTAGACACTTGTACATTTTCTTTTGATTTGCAATCTTTGAACATTGCAGCAGTTTTATTTCCTAACAAATACTAGTCACCATAAAAGGAATTTTGTAGGACAGCTGCTTTAGTTTTTAAGCGTCCCATTTTACAATCCAATTCAATTTCTGCAAGTGGTAAACAAATAGGATCCACTTCTAATGGATTTCTAATATACACTTTCTCATTTGTGTACATATGTGGTTTCACGTACTTGCTGCTGATCAAATCACATGAAGCACCCGTGTCTCGAATTATTTTCATCTCAACACCATTCACTTTACCTATACTATTATAAGGTGTTATTGATTCATCAGAACCTGCCTCAGCTATAATATGTGAGATAAATTCTTGAGTTTTCTTTAATTTATCACACTGAGGTCTAAGATGATTAGGAGAACCACATTCATAGCAACGAGCAATTTTTCTTTTATCAAACTCTTTATTTCTTTGATTTTCTTGGGATGTTTCGGATTTTGAAAGAAATTTCGACTTAACATCTTTGTTATTATCGTTAGACTTATCATCACAAAAGTTTCCACTTTGGTTACGAAAGCTGGAAAAGTTCTTTTTGGGCAAATCCCTCCTTTTAAAACTTTCTCTTATGCTTTCAAATTCATCCAATTTTTCAGCTAAGTCTAAAGGTGTTGTAAAGGTAAGCCAGTTATTTAGAAAATGTTCTCTCACATCAGCAGGCACTCGAAACTTCAACTGCTCAGTCACTATTAAATCTTTTAGCTGTTCAAAATTCTCTATCTTTAATTCGGTAATCCACTCCGTAAAATAACTAGAAAGCTCTTGAGCATAATTTCTCCAAGATTTTTCGGACGATTTGTGGTGCTTATAAAAACATTGTTTCAATTTTTCACTATTTAATTTATATTTTCTCATAATGATATTTTTAACAAAATCATAATTTGTCGTATCGGTTGGCGACTCTCTGGCCAACATATTGGAAAGTTCTGGCGGTAAAACTGCTAACAGGTAGGCCACCCAATCCTTTTTTGGAACTCGTGCCATCTCCGCTCTTCTTTCAAAATTTATTAAATATAAACCCATTTCATCATGTTTTTCATCAAATCTTGGGGTAATTTGGGTTAACTGTATTCTTGGAACCGATTCAATCACCCTTTCTGGTTCTAATAATCTTTCAGGATTTTCTTTTGAAATTTCCAATTTCTTTAATTCAAGTTCATATTGTTGAGTTTCTCGGGTCCTTCTTTCCTCTCTTTCTTCTTGTCTTAGTCTCTCTTCTTCTTGTAGTTTTTTATCTTCAAGAAGCCTTTCCAATATTAATTTTACTTCTTCCTCATTATAGGACTTGCTAGATAAAATTAATTTCTTGATGTCAATAACTCTACTGGAAGTATCTACTTCGACACCGATTTCCTCACAAATCTGAACTAATTCATGTTTTCGAGCTTTAGCTAAAAATGCCATGTTTGTAAACCCCAAACAAAACCAGAATGCTCTCAAAACGATAATAAAATATAAACAAATAAAATAATTAGAAAAATTATTATATATATATATTTTTCCTATTACCCCACCCCCCTTTTTTTTTCAAAAATCAATCAAACACACAAATAAAATAAGATATTGAGGGTAATTAACCTTTGTAATTAATTAAAAAATAATAATATCCAACCCAATTAATGGTATCTGTAATTACGAAAAATAATTTATTTTTCTCTATTTAAGAGAACACTTTTATATATGTATATATATATATTTCTTTCATAAAAAAAACCCACGTGTACAGTACTTTTCTTCTTAAAGAACAGAATACATGAACATTTTTTAATCACACAAATTTCTTTTATTAAATAAATCATATATTCAAAAATAATATTCAAAATAATATTTTAAACCAAGTATGTTGTCATACCAAATACTACTTGTTTCCTACACAATCATTATTTCAATTCAAAACAGAAATAAATTAATTTATTTGCAAAACTATTTGATTCCTTTTGCACACATACTTCTCAGGAAACAGAATAATTAACATTTTTCTTCAGACCAAAAAAAAAAAAAAAAAAAAAAAAAACAATAGTTTCGTTTCTAAACCCAAACTATTTTCCTTTATCAAAAAAAAAAAAAAGTAAGTTCAATCGAAATTGGATTTAAGTAACATAAATTACCATAGTAATTAATATTACTAAATAAAATGAACATCTAAACATTACACATTTCATTTGAAAGCAAAATTAAATCATTTTACTTCAAACCGTAACTAAAATATTTTGTTTCAAACAAGAACAGAATCATTTTACACGAAAGCAAAACTAAATTCTTTTTTATTCTTTATTCACTCTTTTTCTTTTTTGTATTATTTAGCAAAGAAATATTAAAATCAGTAAAAAGAGATAGAAAAATAAATCCAATTTAAATCAATAAAGTATCAGAAATAAAAATGTGACCGGAAATGCACATTAATTCTTATGAATCATTCAGCAACATTTTTATTCTTTCTAATTCGATAATAAATATGTTCTTTATTTTTATTTTTTTCTCAAAGCTCTAAACCACAGATTACTAAACAAGAATATTTATTCTTCCATAAAATACAAAACAGGTACTTTTTTTAAATCTGTTCTCAAAATTTGCCATTCCGTTTAAAACCGAAATTCCCTGCAACACGTAGTAACATTTAGTTACTCTATAATAAGTTTTTTTTTTTTCTTTCTTTTATTATTATTATTAGGAATATACCATCAAACAAAAGAAAAAAATATATATTTATTTATTTTTCACTGATTCATCAACTTTATTTATTTATTTTTTTTAAACACATCGACAAAAAAACGAAAGATTTCCTTCTTTTTTATTTCTTTTAAACAACGGATGAATCAGGTTAATAATACATATTTTTCTCTACAATAATAATTTATCTTAAAATAATACTTTTACTAAATGAATAGGGATAAGCAGTGCTATATGATTCATGATTTAAATACATAATCTGAATTAAAGTACCCTTTTAAAAAAAGACTATTTTCTCACGTTCTAATACAAGGACTGAAGTATTTATTATATTTTTTTTTAAATCAAGGCACTGTTTCATACATAAAGGCACTTACCCCTTTAGTAGCGTATCTTTGTAGCGTCGGACATATGCCATTAGCTGCCACCATAACACTAGTCTGTGATGTATCGTAGGCTTGAAATCATCAAGAGAAGATTGCTTTTCTTTAAAGAAATATTTTTTTTATTTATCATTTACAAACACTATACGACACAAACACACATACATAAAAGGTAAACGAAAACACGTAACACATATTGCATAAAATGGTCGATAATCTTTGGACCAAAAATAATTCATTGGACCAAATAATCTTTGGACCAAAAATAATTCAAGCCAGGCACCCGCTATTCTCGGCGCTGCATCATTCCCTTCTAAAACCAAACTAAAAACTAAAGTCTCTCTTCAATTCGAAAGTCTTTTCACCGTGCTGAACAAACAGCGCCCTCTCGTGAGTCTTAAAGTCATTAGTCTGAAGTCATTACAGTGTGTATGTATGTGTATACCTGTGAGTGAACACGCTAGCTTCTAAACGCTTTGTTCGAATAAGCTGAAAGTTGGTACTTATATTGTAAGTCACCATAGTACGAACCCTATTGATTTTGGTGAATCTAGCACTTATAGTTCTTTTTACAGGGATACAAAGAAAAATTCTTTATCATTATGGCCTATGGGACCAAAATCATAAAAGTGCGATAGCATCTAAATGCCTTATTCAATTGATTAAAAAAAATTATACACATATTATAGGTCACAGATACTCTATCTGTATAGATTTTGGAGAATCTAGCACTTATAGGTTTTTTACAGGGACACAAAGAAAAATTCTTTATCATTATAGCCTATGGGGCCAAATTTTTAAAAGTGTGATAGCATATAAACGCCTTATTAATCTGAGCAAAAAATTTGTACACATGTTATAGATGACAGTTGCACCAACTGTACAGATTTTGGTGAATCTAGCACTTACAGTTTTTTTACAGGGACACTAGGAAAAATTCCTTATCATTATGGCCTATGGGACCTAATTTTTACTTTCTCTTACCCATAAAGTAGAGAAAAAATTGTTTTTGGGTCAAATTTTCGAACGCGAGATTTTGTTATATTTACACGTTCTGAGGTCCCCTGAATATGAAAATTATGTTTTTAGCAAATGGTCTGTGTGTCTGTGTGTGTGTCTGTGTGTCTGTGTGTGCGTCTGTGTGTCTGTGCGTGTGTCTGTGTGTGTGTCTGTTATCAGCATATCTCAAAAACAAATTATGGCAGAAAGTTCAAACTTGGTATTCTAAATGTGTATCATATAGGGATGCTACAGTAAGCTTTTCGTTAAGATCAGGCAAGTGGTTCGTGTACAGAGACAATCAGGAGAATTCTAATACATTACGTCTATGGGGGAAATTGCAGGTAAGTAGAGTTTAACGTCTATAGACTGCACTAGAACAAATGAAACGAATATATATTTTTTGTAATAGAGATACTTAACTGGGAAAAAAAATTGTGTATATAGGAGCCTCGCCTCCCCCCCTGGGGGAGAAGTCCCCCCCCCCGGGTGGAGTAAATTTTCATGATGGGTATCTTTCAAAAGAGCTCGCCAATACCTTTAAAACGAATGGTTGAACCATCGATCTGCGATAATTTAAAACAAAGTTATCGATTTTTTTTTTACTTTTAACAAAAAAAAAAAAAAAAAAAAAAAAAAGCCTCAGAAAAAAAATCGTATTTTTTTTTTTTTTTTTTTTAATATTGAGAATAAAATGGACCTTTTTTGGCATATTTGGTGTTATACTACTACTCTAATACGGAAATCGTCTGCATTATCATAAAAGATAATTTTTTTAAATAATAATTTTAATAAATTATTTTTAAAAAACAGAATTATTTTTTAATAACCGAATTAAATTCTATATAAATGTAGGTGCATTAATGAAACAGGGGGTTGAGGGGGGCGGTAGACCCCCTCACACAGAATTAATTATCATATAAAACTCTTCAGAAGTCTCATATGAATTGTTTAACACAGGTTTATATAACAGTACTCGTTATCTTACTTTTTAATCTGCAACCTGTATTTATACTATTAAATTTCAGGGTAAGAGAAAGTCGTGTGAGTAACACACCAGATTATTTAAAAGTGCGACAGCATCTAAACGGCTTATTCAGTTGAGCTGAAAATTTATACGAATATTATAAATCACTGTTGCACTAACTATAAGCATTTTGGTGAATCTAGCATTTATAGGATTTTACAGGGACACAATGAATAGGCTCAAAGTTCAGTAGCGTTAAATAAAACATCGTGTAATACATGGAGAAAAATACTCAAACACTCTATTATGGTTTTCTCACTTTTGTTTGTTTAACAACTCCTCTTTCTTTACTTTATCTACAAAACTGTTAATTACTCAATATTCGGAAAGTCGAGTGGAGTCACTCCAGATCTTTTTTTTTTTTTTTTTTTAATCTTTTTCTGTGACTTTTGGATCACCCGTTATGACACAAGTTTAAAAATTTTCATTAATAAAATAATAATAATGATAAACTTTTTGTACGTTTATTTTATGTAAAATGTATTTGTAAAAATAAGTTTCATTATCATGCTAATGATTAAAACTACCGTAAAAATAGTAAAATAAGATTATTAAAAATCTTTGTCATTTTCATACATATCAATCAACAGTCATATATCAATCATGGTCATATTGCTAACAAGGATTCATACATCTCTGAATGTTGTTAGGGGATTTAGACAGAGAAAGGTTGACCTAACGTGTAACTTCCGTCTACATATTTAGTTCACTAAAATACATTTTTACTTTCTCTTACCCATAAGGTAGAGAAAGTATTGTTTTTGGGTCAAATTTTCGAACGCGAGATTTTGTTATATTTACACGTTTTGAAGTCCCCTGAATACGAAAATCATGTTTTTAGCAAATGGTGTGTGTGTCTGTGTGTGTGTCTGTCTGTTATCAGCATATCTCAAAAACAAATCATGGCAGAAAGTTCAAACTTGGTATTCTAAATGTGTATCATATAGGGATGCCACAGTAAGCTTTTCGTTAAGATCAAGCAAATGGTTCGTGTACAGGGAGAATCAAGAGAATTCTAATACATTACGTCTATGGGGGAAATTGCAGGTAAGTAGAGTTTATCGTCTATAGACAGCACTAAACCAAATGAAACGAATATACATATTTTGTAATAGAAATAGTCAACTGGGAAATTTTTTTTTTGTGTGTGTAGGAGCCTCGCCTCCCCCCCGGGGGGGGGGGGGAAGTCCCCCTCCAGGGGAGTAAGTTTTCATGATGGGTATCTTTCAAAAGAGCTCGCCAATACCTTTAAAACGAATGGTTGAACCTTCGATCTGCGATAATTTAAAACAAAGTTATCGATTTTTTTTACTTTTAACGAAAAAGAAACCTTAGAATTTTTTTTTTTTTTTTTAATATTGAGAATAAAATGGACTTTTATTTTTATATTTAGTGTTATGCTACTTCTCTAATATGGAAATCGTCTGCATTATCATAAAAGATACATTTTTCAAATAATAAATTTGATAAATTATTTTTTAAAAACAGAATTATTTTTTAATAACCAAAGTAAATTTTATATAAATCTAGGTGCATTAATGAAACGGGGGGTTGAGGGGGGCAGTAGCCCCCCTCACACAGAATTAATTATCATATAAAACTCTTCCGAAGTCTAATTCTAATTGTTTAACATAGGTTTACATAACATCGTTATCTTACCTCTTAATCTCCAACCTGTATTTATAGTATTAAATTTCAGGGTAAGAGAAAGTCGTGTGAGTGACACACCAGATTATTTATAGTAATTAACTAACTCTTTGACATGTTAATCCATCCTAAATGCATAAATTCCAGCGAAATATTAAAGGTATATTCTTTCATATATCGCACACCGGTAGGAAAAGTGACCAAATGAAAAAATGTCAATTTTGAGTTCGAAAAATGTGAATGAAGTTCACCAACGTACATGAAAAGCGTCACATGAACAGTCTCGCAATTTATCTACTAGAGAAGAAGTTGTGTGTCAGTTTTCTTGTAGTCTAACTTTTCTTGCCGGGGTGCAATATGTCATTTTAAAAACTGTTTTTCAATCTTTTAAATTATTTACCTATTATTCTGTTTAATACCTCTTACACATATACGGTAGAGAATGCTTTGCTTTTGAGTGAATTTTTGGAAATTGAGTTTTGGCTTTATTTACACGTTTTGAGGTTACCTGATCCTAACAATTAAGTTTTTTAAGGGCTAATCCGTGTATCTATGTGTGTCTCCGATTGTGTGTGAGCCTGGTATCAGCATAAACAAAACTAGTTGGCATAGGGGGGGACTCTGTTGAGTTCCCTATCATATATATGATCTCATAAATTTCTAGTACAAAACATAGAAGCATAAAACATCTAGTATAGTATAGAAAACATCTAGTATAGTCATGTTAAGAGAAATGAATTTGACCAAACGCTTGACGCAGTGACAGAACGAAATACCAGCCTAATAGGCTACCGACCGTCCAGTTCGGTATATTTATCTTATCCTAATCTATTAATTTATTTTATTGAGATACATTTTGTAGTTTAGTTTTCATTTTACTATCTTCAATGCAACAATCCCCCAAATGCATATTTGTATGGAATATTGCCCCATTTGGCTATGTTGATAAAATCTTAAATTTCGAATAACTTACGAAATTTTTCTATTAGAATATTTGTAGCCAATCATGTTCAAGCAAGTATCATAAATGTTATTTTGAAGTTGTCTGATACATTTATGATCCTCAAAATGGACGTTTATGCTCAATTTTGCCCTATTTTGCCATGTTAAGTAAATCGTAAATTCCAAATAACTTACGAAATTTTTAAATTAAAAAATTCATAGTGAGGGATGTTCATGCCAGTATCTTAAATGATATTTTAAAAGTGTCCTGTCATCTTTACGATGAAAATATTTCTCAAAGTGGACGTTAATGCGAAATTTCGCTCTATTCCGCCATATTAAATATCATAAATTTCCAGTGACTTACGAAATTTTTAAATTGGAAAATTCATAGTCAAGGTTGTTTATACCAGCGCCTTATATAATATTTTAAAAGTAGTCTGAAAACTTTACGATGAAAATGTCCCTCAAAAGGGACATTTATGCGAGATTTTGCTTATTCTGCCACGTTAAGAAATTCGTAAATTTCGAATAATTTGCGAAAATTTCAAAGTAGCACGTTTCTAGTTAATTATGTTTAACCTGGCATCAAAACTGATATTTAAAAGCTGTACTTACATCTTTACGATAAAAATATTTCTTTTCACACACGTTTAAAGGAAATTTTACCCTATTCTCCCATGTTAAGAAAATCGTAAATTTCGAATAACTTCTGAAGTTTTTTAATTAGAATGTTGCGAATGAATAGTGTTCTTGCCAATGTCATAATTAATATTTTAAAACTGGTCCAACCTCTCTGCGATCTTTTGTTTGTGAGATATCGTGTACACAGACTAACATACTAACACACTAACGGACTAACGAACTAACAGACACCCTACTGACGGTCACCATACCCATTTTGGTATTTTTAGATTCCTCACGCCTGAAAAAGTGTAAAAAAGTAAAAAAACCGATGTCGAAAATTTTTCACGATTACCTAAGTTTCCCATACCTATAGTATGATGAGGAACTAAAACAAATATTAACAAGAATTTTAAAATTAGTATTCTAAATCTGTAATATATTGAGATATTAGAGGATATATTTTTATTGAGATTGGATAAAGGTTTGTATACAAGGACTAGGATTTTCAGAAGAATTCTAAGACATTATGTCAATAAGCGAATTTTATGGTAGGTACATTTTGGCAGGGTTAAACAAACGAATACACTACGCGCTGCATATATAATTTATAAACAATATACAGGACTACTCCAAATTCAGTGAATATATCTTTCATACTTGCCAACATGCTAATTAATATTCCGTAGTGGTGTTAGCCACGCCTTCTTTTTCACACCAGTATCTTTTTGAAGTATTTTTCTTCCTATTTAATCATAATTGAATTTGGAGAATATTACTCTAAAAATTTACTGGTGTGAAAAAATTGGGCGGGACTAACATCACTACGGAATATTAATTAAGATGTTGGCAAGTATGTATCTTTTCTATTGATTGTAATTGATGGAAGTGCCTTACTAAATTTTACTATGTCCAGGAAAATAGCTTTGGAATTAAAATTACTTTCTCATACCTTATTTGGTAGACAAAGCATTGTTTGAATGTCCAATTTTCCAAGCTGAATTTCTGTTATAATTACATTTTTTCATATTCCCTGAATACAAAAATCAAATTTTTAGCGATTGGTCTATGGGTCATACGTATAACTCAAAAACAAAAACAAACAATTTTAGAAAGTTCAGATTTGGTATTTTGAAAATCGAATGGGAATTATATATATAAAACTTATTATATGTCGCAAATAAAACTGTTTTTTAATATTATTTACAACTGTTTTTTAAGAACGTTCAAATTCTCTTATCTTATGCCAGTAACTTAATCTGTAATCTGTAATAATCAGTCTTTATAGATTTATTAAAATGTCGGTTAAGGGAGAAGAATGTGAGTCCCACACTAGATTTATATATACTATATTTATATATACTATATTACTACTAGATTTATATATAAGATACTAGATTCATATATAATATATGAATCTAGTATCTTATAATCTATATATAAATATATCTATCTATATATAAATAAATATATATAAATAGTTGAGTAGATAAATACGACTTTCTCATTAACTGTAAATTTAACTATATTCAGCCTCGTGACTGTGGTGGTGTGTGTTTGAGCTGTTTTCGGCGAGTTTTGCAGTTGCAGAGTGAGTAATAATTTTGGTTTTATTATTCAATCTAAGGAATAAATTTGTTTATTCAGTAATATTGGTGATCGTAGATATACAAGCATGTTTCTCACTTAATTTTTTTCCTCTTTCTCTTTGAGTTTTAAATTATTTTCATGTCTTATGGGTGATATTGGGTATAGAGTGCTGTAAATTTTTAGCAAATTGCATACAACAAGACAAAAATATCACCTTATTTGTATGCAACATTCATTCTATGCCCTTGAAAAAGTAATGATGTTGTATGTTTTAATATCAGGATGCTCAATTTTTAGTAATCCTTATTCATATTTTTTTTTTCTAGTTCTTCATGTGATCTTGGTTTCATCTACTGCAATGTTTGAAAAGTGTGTGTGTGTGTGTGTGTGTAATAAAGAAGTGTCTTGATTCATAATAATTTGAAATAATATGTATTTTATTATTATTATTCTTTTCTCCAGGGTGTTTTCATGTTGTAAAATAACTAACTGTTTTGTCTAATCTGATTTTGATTTTATTATCTATTTTTAATAATAAACTAAAAAGCTAGAATAACGTCACTTAATTTTTCGTGCATTATTAAGCGTTCAGGTAAATTTGAATCATTGTATAATTGAGTAAATCAAAAGCGGAAAATTATAATTTGATGTTTCAAAATTTCCTTTATCCAATAAACAGAAATGTTCCCAAATTCTTTTGAGCGTCCTTTTGAATAAGTATAAATATTAAGCAAGCAAAACCCATTAACGACCATTCTGCAGCAAAATTCTAAAACACACATCATGTTTAGTCTCTTTTAAATAATTTTATGAAGTTCACTTAATTAGTCCTAATAGAACTTGATGTGTGTAAATTATGTAGTACTTACCTGTAAAAAACTACGCAAGACATTTCCCATAATGGTCATTATATTAGCAAAACAATGTAACAATACGAGTTTTTGTGTTTAAAAAAATTTAACATTATGAAAATAAACTTGAATTAATTTGAATACATAAGCCGCAATGTATAAGAATTCTACTTCGTATACCAGTAAAAAAAAAAAAAAAACTATAAATCGTCTTTTACACATAAAATTTATATAGTTTTGACGTCGATAACCTATACATGCTTACTCAATTCTGCCTTAATAGTTTGTAGAATTTAAACTCTAGCGCACTTTAAGTGATTTCAGTCCATAGGTCAGGATGACAAAGAATTTTTCTTTATGCCCCTGTAAAAGAACTACAAGACCTACACTCATAAAATCTATACACGTCATGCTATGATAACCAATAACATACCTACCAAGTTTCAGCTGAATATGATAAAGCGTTTAGACACTACTGTGTTCTTTTTCTCACTCTCTCGCACACGTACACGCATATACATAGCCGTAAATATACAAAAATGAATTTAAAATACCTCAAAACATAGATTCATTGGAATCGCGCTGTCGTTTTTTTTTTTTTTCAATGTTTACAATACTTTCTTTACATAGTACCTATATGCCCGGTGTCAGTGGTGGTATGGGGATTAATGCCGATTGGTTACATAAAGGTCACTTGGCCTAAGCGGAATACCCTCCGTGGGATTCTTTTTAAGTGGTTCTAGGCCATATCTCGAGAGTTTCATAGAAAACCATGGAAAAAGCAGACCAACTAGGCCGACGAGTGTGACCTGGGTTCGAACCCGGCATTTCCCATCTACCAACTTGAGACCAGAATCTCTCGGCTACTGGTGTGGCAATATACGTCCGGAAAGTAAAAATAGCCGTGATAATACACTGAGCTCCATTGTAACAGGAGAGCTGACTTCGCGGTCAGTCGTCTACTAGACGAATTACGCCTTGATGAATGCATAGGGGGCAAAAAGAAAAAAAGTAGTCCGTTTTACTATGCGTCTGACAGTATGAATTCTCGATTGTTATTGTTTATTATTTCATTATTCTCCAACATATTGTTAATAAATAAAGTGAATTTTCGACTTTAAGTAGCAGATTATTTTAATATGCCTTTAGTTTAATGGTTACTGGAGATGTATTTTATATAACTTGCTTATAAATGGAATTGCTTATATTCCACTGAGCCCCATTGTAACTATTTGTAGCTCAGTGTTGTATTCAAAGAATCTTTTTAAATTCAAGCTAACATTTTGAGTTCCAAACTACTCTATCAACCCAATTACTTTTAGTTTTATTCAACCGTATTTTTCTTTCTTTCTATTTCCCCCCCAATTTTGATATATTACAGAAATTATTTAATATCGAACATTCACTGCTAAAATAAAAGGGGTTATTTTAATAATTATTTTGAGGGAGGTAGTCATTTAAATGATTGGTTATTTACTTTTATAACATTATAATTAAAAATAAAAAATTTCGTTAAACGTTAAATTTTAAGATCATAATCGTTAAATAACAGAACATTTTAATATGCATTTAGTTTGATATTTACTTGAGATATTTTTATGGAACTGCTTATATTCCGCTGAATACCATTGTTACAGTCTGTAGGTCAGTGCTGTATTAGCAGAACCTTTTTAAATTCAAGTTATCATTTTAAGTTCCAAACTACTTTGTCAATTCAATTATTATTTTCTCTTACCTGTAAAGTAGAGAAAGTATTGTTTTGGGTCAAAATTTCAAAAGTGAGTTTTTGTTATATTTATACGTTTTGGTGTCCCCTGAATCCAAAAATATCATATTTTTTCGAAATTACAATACTTTCCTTACACAATGTATGCTTGGAAAGTAAAAAATAACAATAAAATCATTTTAGAGAGGTAGAGATTTGAATTTATAAAAACTATAAAATGTAAAAGCAAAAATTTAAAAAAGCAATGCAATCCAGATGACTAATGTTTTTTGCTAGGATTTAAGTTGAAAAAAATCCGATTGAAAATAAGTTTACTTTTTTCTTTTTTTCCCTCAAAGTTTGAATTGCTGCATGCAATAGTGAGAAAAAACAGAAATTTCATAGTGCAAATTCATCATTACTATAAAATCATATTTAATTTATGTACTTTGCTTTAAATAAATAAAATGACACATGTTTTCTCCCTAAATTTATTTAAAAAAATACAATGGTAAATATTATAGCAAATTCTACCCCTCTCATTTTTTCAAAAACTATATAAATGACTTCTTTAACCTTACAATATTTTTTCAGACAGATACAAAGATGATTTTGTGTACAATTTTCTTATCACTTTTTCATGCTTAGATAAATATATAGTATTTTATCTACAATGAAAGAGATTTTCATTGTGTCCTGTAAAAAGCTACAAGTGCTGAACAAACTAAAATCTATACAGTTTGTGCAACAGTGAATTATAACAATTATATAAATTTTCAGCTTAATTAGATGAGACTTTTGTACCCTATCGCACTTTAAATAATTTGAGCCCCTGTAAAAACAGTATAAGGGGTAGATTCTCCAAAATTCATACAGTTCGTGTGAAAGTGGTCTGTAACATGCATATAAATTTTCAGCTCAATCATATAAGGCATTTAGACGCTATAACACTTTAACAAATTTGGGCCCATAGACCATAATGTTAAAGAATTTTTTGTGTAAAAAAAAGTGCTAGATTGGTCAAACGCAATAGGCTCCATGCTATGGTGACAGACTTATAACATATGTACCAACTTTCAGCTCATTCGAACAAAGCATTTAGACGCTATCGTATTCACTCACATACATCATCGTAAGAATATTTATTAAATATGAGGTCAGAGGACCTGGAAACTAGTTGAAACACCAAAATCTCAAATTCCGATTTTTGATATAATTACCGTACTTTAGTGCGGAAAGTATTGTAATCATGTCAAAAATTATAGTGTTCAGAAAGTAAAAGTTAAATTAATAGATGAAAAAAAAAAAGAAATTGGCGTTTACAGTCATCTCATTTAAATAAATCTTTAAAATAAAAAAATAAGGAAAAAAAAAAAAAAAAAAAAAACATTTGAGTATTAATAAAATTTCAAAAAATTATCAAATAACAAAAAAAAAAAAAAAAAGTAGGCTTTATTTATTTATAAATTGACTGTTAAATTAATTAGAATAACATATTGAATTTCTACATTGTTCATTAATTGTAATGAACAATAAAAATACGGGTAAAATAAATAAACATAGACACTTGAGTATTTGAAAGATATTTTATTTCATTAAAACGTTTTATATTTACCGACAGATTATTAAATCAGGATATATTTTAAAGTATCTGTCTCCCACCTCTCTTATTATTTTTCTCAAATTTGCAATTTTAAACGACCAATGGATTTTTACTTGCACTAATTCTATTGAAAGTAATTCAAAATAAAATTTTCAAACCACTGTAAAAGTTTTAATAATATATAATTAATATTTATGTAAATGATGATAAAAGAAATAAAAGCTTAAATGCAAGTGGAAAAATATTTATAATTAAATTATAACTAAACTAAGAAAACATTTGCTTAATTAAAAAAAAAAAAAAAAAAAAAAAAAAAAAACTATACACACTTTTTTACTTTACACACTTTTCCTATACACACTTTTTAACTTTATATGTGTATGTATATATTCACAAATTGCGTTAAAATGTTTGCCATTTAATACTAAGTTCCCACTCCCTCATTTCAACTATAGTGATCAAATACATTAAACTATATATATATATATATATATATATATATAGCGGTTTGTACAGCAGTAGGCTGAGCAGCTTTTAACCATACTTAATAATTCATAAATCTATCTCATTTCAAAAGAAAGAAAGAAAGAAAAACAACTGCATGATAAGCAAAGGAGTCTATACAGAAAATTGTTTCTTTTGCCCCGAATGCGAACTAAAACTATCGGCACTGTATTCATACGCGCTGACCGCACTAGATAACGTTAGGGAATAGGAAGTCAGCTCTCCTGTTACAATGGAGCTCAGTGTGATAATAAGACGTCCATTTTCCAGAAAACACCGACCGCTAATTCAAATTTTCACCATGATCGAAAGTGACTAATATACCACTTTTTTCCTCTCATAATTAGCAATTGTAAGATGCAATATCTAATTAAAATTGTTGATGTTTGCTATAATGGTATATATTTTGCTGAGTTGAACGTCTTAATATAGATTAGTTTTTATTTCTATTCGCTAAAAAAGTTATAAAAATCTGCACCGTTTGAAAACTTCTCAAACTCAAAATGAACACGAAAGTTTGAAAAATCCACTCCTACAAAACTCTAAAATCGCGGCTTTTTCTTTTCAAAACAAGGCGCTTCTTCATCCACTCTGGGACAATGACATCCTTTCGTGTCGACATTATTATATTTAGTCATAATTCCACTGTAAATGCATCATCATATCCTTTTTCGCATAGACAAAACGCAAGAAGAAAAGAAGCCTAACAAATGGCCTCTCCTTGCTTATTTGGACATCTGTCACATGGTTTCTCCGCACGCACGATCACCTACCTCTCTGTTTTTATCTTTGCATCGTTGCTATGGCAACGGAAACCCCCATCCGTAAAACTCAAACGGCTGAATATTCAGTTCTAATGAGTGCTGTATTTTGAGAAGAGATTTATTTGTATGTTTTAAAGCTGCTACTAAACGAACCTCTTGAAACTGTGAGTGAGAGTCACTAAATGAACCACTCTCGATACTACTTTCATAGTGCGAAAGTTTAGGCAATCGTTTTTGAGTTGAAATTGCTTTTGATTTTGATACGCTCACAAGTATTAGAGGGGAGGGGGGATGGCAACTTCGACTTCATTTATTTACCATACTGATGTACTGATTCCCCCCCCTCCCCCCTCGAAACTTTTGGCTTTTTTTTTTTTTTTTTTTTTTTTCTAAGTACTTTTAGCAAGCTTTCGAAATGTTTTATTTAATTTTATTTACTTTAAATCAGAAAACAAAAATCGTGTATTATGCTCAAAACTATAAAATACTTTCCGACTTAATGAGCTGAAGTTGAAAGGTTAGCGTTCTGTATTTCAGTTACCAGGTGCCGGATTCGAATGCCCGTTTAGACTTGAACGTTCGTAGTGGTTCGAAATCCACTTTAATCCATATGTCCCAGTCTTATAAGCCTTAATGTGCAAAAAAAAAAAAAAAAAATGGTCGTAGAGGACATCCCCTCCCACGACAAACCACAAGCCCGACATAATTAGAATAGCGTTAAATAAAATTATTTTGGTCGTCCTTGCGCAGAAAGCATATAGATGTTTTTCTTGGACTTGAACATTTTATGTGCCGTACATATTTAGAAAACTATTTTCTGTTTATAAATCTTAGTCTATTTGAATTCTTTTTGTGGGTATTTGTTGTGAAGTGTCCGAGCCGGGATTCAAACCTAGAACCTATTCATTAACGTGCTAGTGCTTTAGCAATTGATCTACACTGTCTATAAATGGAATCAAATAAAAATAAATTTCATCCATAAGACGATATTTGTATTCTCAGAACAGATAAACAATTTATTTTTCTTATGCGCAATGTGTGCATACATCTTATGAACCAGGTAGCTCAGTGGGTGGTTGCGCACTGGCATATTGACAGCTGAAATGGTTTATTATCCTAGGGTTGGAGGTTGGACAAAAAAGCGACGGTGTTATCCCGATTTTTATTTCACTAAAGGAAACTTTGAAGTTTCGTTTTCGATGGCAAGGAAATTCATCGCAAGGAAATATCAAGTTCGATTCCTAACCTGGACGCTTTTCGCGCTGCTAAGATTATTTCTGTTTTTCCATCAAGAATACGTATAATGTGAAATTAAGGGAACAGAGGACGTGAAAATTCAATATTTTTGTTTTACATTCTATCGCTTCCTAAATTATGCACTGCCATGAAACGTATAATTTTTATGTATATAACGTGGTTTAAATATTAAAAAGTAACAAACTTTTGAAGTTAAAAAAAAAAAAAATCTCTTTTATAGGAAAAAGACTGCAATATAATATCCGATTTCAAAATGCTCCATAAGAATTCTCAATTATGTTAAATCTCCATTTTTTTTTTTTTTTTCTGTTAGTAGTTGAGATTATTTGTGCATTTAGTTATTTATATCGACAGCATCAGTTAGAAATTAAAAAAAAAAAAAAAAAAAAAAAAAAAAAAGCCTCAATTATGCGAATTTGCTTGATTTATTGATTTATGTTATTTTATTTTATTTATTTATTTTTATTTTTATTTATTTATTTATTTATTGTCATGCGATTAAATTTGGGAGATCGCAAAAAAGGTAACAATCTCTTGATTTCAAAATGACTGCCCAATTTTGTGACAAATAAACTGCTTAACATTAATAGAAAGGTTAGGAAGGATAAGATTGGATGAAAAAGAATGCACATAAAAGCATTATGAGAAATTTATTATTTCTGAAATTTAATACCTAAAAAAGTTATTTAAAGTCGCAAATTTTGTAAAAACTTGTAAATATTATTTGAAGAAATGCGGAATGATATTTTAGAAATATTATGCAGCTTTGGGTATTTTATAATAATTATTTGTATATTATTTTTATTTGCATAGATTTTGTTGGTTACGTCACGTGCTACTTCTGAACGTGCGTTTTTCGAACAGTGCTATTTGCAAACACATCTTACACCTGGCAGCTTATTCCCTCCCCATTTAAAGATAAGAGGGGTATCGTCCCAGAGAGCACGGTCACCATTCCCTAATTGATCAAGGGGATTAACTGATTTTGTTAAAAGCTGCCAGTAAGAAAAACGATTAAGTGGGACTGTGAAAGTCCATCGTTCTCATTTTTATTTGAGTATGCCCTCTCTTTCGTTCAATATAAACTGACAGCGGAAGTAAACGAACAGCTTTTAGGAAATTTCTAATTTTTGAAGATCCTTTAAATTTCTGCTAAGATTTAAATATGTTTACTACTCGTTGTATGTGTGGATAAATGTATATGGATGCTTTTCATTTGTATCAAAATACATTGTATGTGTACATACAATGTACATATATACATACATAATCTTTCACAGAATATATGTATATATATATATATATATATACTTTTAATAAATTTTTACTAATAATACTTTTAATAGATTTTTTTAATAATAATTATCTCATGCGATAGACGTAACCGATCATAGCATATTGTAATATTATATTTGGCTTGAAATTGCTGTCATTTTATAGTTGATCAATTAAATCAAATAAATATAGGAAATAACTTGAAAGCAAATATTATGTACAGTCGGGAAAAAAAAAAAAAAAAAAAAAAAAAAAAAAACGCAGCAGTTGATGATATTTCGTTATTAATTGACGCAGAAAAATTTAATAGACACCATTCAACAGGAAATTAAATGCACTTTCTGAAAATGTCGTCAAATTTTGAATTAGGGGTCATCTACATATCAAAATGAGCTCCAACTTTCAATAGCAACACCCAATTGTGACTTCATATTCGAATTTCTGAGAGTCTGGCAGTGCGGAAAAGTATACTGTTTGTATACTTTATCTTTAGTATTCATAGAGTTATGGTCAAAAACGTGTTAGGGGGTTATCTCTAAATGTAGAAAAATAAAATTAAAATCCTACAAAAATTAGACAAAATTATACTGTTTCACACCGGAAATATTTCAAGAACAAAAGAGTTATAAAAAGAAATAAAAATATGAACACCTTTGCAGTACCTTAATTATCATGAGTTCAGTTTTTATGATATGTATATACTTCAGTACATTTTTAGATAATTTTAGGTATATTTAAATACATTACACTTTCGATTGGTCAGACAATACTCTTTATAAAAGTGCAATATTTTTCAATTCAAAAGTATCTATCATGGATATACTGATCACCAATAAAGCTTAAATTTTCTTTCGTACGTGTAACATAATATACAAACTGAAATAATATAGCTATATATATATGTACAACAAGCATAAACTAAATCTTCTCGGATAAATTATTATAAGGTTTCATAAAGTAAATATTAAACAATTTTAATAGCACTTACCAATTTTGGGTCAGTTGAACTCTTTGGAACTGTACGATTTGTTTTATAATTTCTATGAAAATATAATTTCTTAATTACCGCTTTTGCGACTGCTGACGAAGATTCACATCATTTAAAAATCTGTAACTATGCCAGTGGGCGTTTCTTTCGTAATTTGTGTATTACTTATTTCTTAAGTATGTACCCAGTGTTCATATTTTTGCAACAAAATATAGTATGGATAGAAATATATTAATTAGAAAGAATATATTTATAATGTATATCCATCTGTAATATAATTGTGGTACAGAAAATTTGTTCTGAAATATTTTATTTTGAGAGTATTTCAAATAGTAAACCCCGCCTATTTAGTTAATTTTTTTCTTCTAGTGTTCGTTTAAAGGATTCAAAATTTATCACCAGTAATCGATGAAGTAAATACCCCGTGTATATTTTTGTCAACGTAAAATAAAGGATTTAACACGAATAACCAAAGTCACATTCACTTTTCGTTTCTGTATTGTTTTGTTTTGAAGAACGATAAAAGGCGGGGCTTTAGAAAACAGGAATTCTTGTCACTAACACTAATGTCTAAAAATCAACATTTTTGTTTCATTTCTTTGCATTTGATGTTGTTGTTATATAATTTGACCCGTAAATAAAAAATAAAAATATTTTGCTCAATTTTCTCCGTTATTTTTAAAGATTTGCTTCGTTATCTCATTCAAAAATTTTTAAGAGACGGCCCCCTAAACCACTCCAAAAGAAAGATTTATTTATATCTCGAAAACTAATAACTGGAATGAGCTGAAAATTTGCACACCCATATTTTTCAGCATTAGGATTCATTTTATGTAAAAATTAATATAGGTCATAATTCATATTTTTTATGAATATGAATTTATTAATATTTTTCAGAATTCAAAATATTTTTCAGAATCAAAAGTAATGATGGATTATGTTTGGGTTTCTTCACTGTATCTCGTAAAAAAATAATTATATCGATCAAGTTATTTTTTGTGAAGATATTAATAAAAGTTTGAAATATGAATTTAACATTAACACCTTCAAACTTTGATCGCTTATAACTCTGTGAAAAAATAAGTAAAATATACAACCAATATACTTTTTCGCATCGTCGCGATCCCAGGCATTCAAATATAAAATAAAAATGGGGCATTACCATTGAAAAAATCAAAGTTGGTGCGCGTTTTAATAAGTAGACGACCCCCAATTCAAAATTTCCGTTCATTTTCTGAATCTACTCTCAATTCCCCGTCGAATGATACCTATTACATTTTTGTGCATTAATTAGCAACGGAGTTACATCGAGTGCTGCGTTTTTTTTTTTTTTCCCCGACTGTACATCATGCATAATGTTGGTCATATGTAACTGGAATTCAAATATAAAAGGGCTACTTCAAAATTTTCGATACTGTCCGTATCGAAACTGTAATATATGATAAGCACCCAAATGGAAGCTCACGGGTAAGCCATTGTCACAGGTCACAGGCAATAGGGACAGGCACCGGAGACTGCGAGGACGAACAAGTCACTGCCGAAGGCAGTGGGAACCCAAAGCGAGCTTTTAAGCGATTTCGGTATTATTATTATTTTTTTTTTTTTCTTAAAGCAATACAGAGAGAGTTTCCTTTAAATATAGTGCCAGCGAAGCGGGCAAAGCCTGCTAGTTTTAAAATATATTAAAGGGATGTATTTTATGCTTTTCAAGTGAAAGTAAGGCTCTAAAGATAGTTTTTGTTAAAAAAAGAAAAAAAAAATCTATAATTGAAAACAAAATATATTGTAAAGTGTTATCATTGACGTAAAATATATTGAAAGTTTAACAGATAAGTACAGTTTGAAAGTTTTTGTGTTTTGTATATTGTACATCCATACTACGTATACAACAGTGCATCTTGTATATAATGCATACACATACTTACAAGATGCAACAACTTTTTAAGTTGGATGAATGTAATGTATAATTTTAAAAATATACACAATAGTATTCCTCGCAAGTGACAAGCATGTTTTCAATTCGTTTTCTGCTTCTCTAATGTATCTTGAAATATATATATATATTCAACACTTAAGAACTAAAAAAATTGTGTTCATCTATTTTCTTTCTTCTAACTGTGTCGGTTCATTCTAGGGAATTTTTCAGTTTCTTTCTTTCTTTTTTTTTTTTTTTTAATAATTTTAATCTTAAGTTAAATTTTATGCATAAAATTAGGCTATAAAGGCCGATTCCCACTGGAGGTTCAAGACCAAGTTTGAAAAAGTCATTAATCACGCTTCCGACACAAAGAGCCAAATGTCTTGTCATCAGTTGTAGCCCTTTTTTATCAGATTACGCAGTTACTTCAAAGGAAAGCATGCAAAATTGACAAAGATATCTGCCTCTGGCCCCTCAATTATCTCAGCTGGGGGTTAGAGCCAGGCACTCTCCCTTTTCGAACCAACCCCTAGACCCAGGTCCAACCGCTTGACCACATCAAAAGATTCTGAATAGCGCCGCTCGAAATATTTCCAACCGACCCTCAGTGGAAACTGCACTTAAGAAAGTTTTAAGCTTTTTCGGCTGTTTTGTGTTAGAAAAATTTTTAGTTTTTTGTTGTAGTTAGTATTTTTACTTTCTTCTATATGTAATATAGATAAAGTATTGGATTCGAGAAAATTTTCGACCTCCGTTTTTTGATGTATTTACACGTTTTGGCATGCCCTGAACACGATTTGATAGTTTTTAGAAAATGTCTGTCTGTCTGTGTGTGTGTATCGCGAATTTTGTGTCCACTGTATTTCACGAACCAATGAATGAAATTTAACCAAACTCAGTATTTAGTTGCACCCTGACATAAACTGGTGCTGATTAGATTTGGGGATCAATCGCTCAACAGGTGGCGCTGTGATCGCATTTTTTCTAAATATTTAACATGGCAGTATAGGACAAAATTTCATATAAATGTACATAATGACAATTATTCTTAACTTGTGATTGTAAAATTAATATGAATTATTGATAATAGTAGTAGTTAACTAGGAAAAAATTTCTGTGCATGTGGGGGCATCGTTTCCCGCCTGGGGGGGGGGGGTAAATTTTCAAGATAGGTATCTTTCGAAAGGTCTCGTCAATACCTTTAAAACGAATGGTTGAACTATAAATCTGTGATAATTTAAAAAAAAAAAGTTATCGATTTTTTTTACTTTTAATAAAAAAAATTAGATTTTTTTTTTTTTTTTTTTTTTTTTTTTTAAATATTGTTGCTGAGTGAATTTGTAAAGGAAAATATAGAAGAAAGTCTTGTGGTGGCCACAACATACTAGTTATTTTTATTTTCATTCTAACACGATATCACTCCTGATGATAAATCTTTTTATATTTTAAGGAATATTCTTTCATATTTATTATATTTTGACATTTTTTAGCACCTTCTTTTCAACTTTTGACAATTCTTCCGTTTAATTACCTGAATAAATACTTTTAATTGCTTTATATTACTTTATTTTTTCACTTTCAATTTATTGTATTTTAAACTTCTGGATTTCTAATTGACTTTTGAATTGTGGTGTTTTTTAAATTAACAAATATATTTGATCGTGTAGACACTTTTTCCTTGAAAATTTATGGAAATGTAATCATTTGTATGAAATGTTAAACTTCCATGCGTTTGCGAATGCCAACTAAAGTAAACAAACTTGCTTTGTTTTTAAAAATAGTAGACTAGACGCGTCTGAAGAAATTCCTACGTCAAACGCAAAAGAGAGTAGAGACTAAATTTAAAGAAGTAAGTTCTTAAATTAGAAACAGGTGCTTTTGCAAAAGGTTAAGAACTTCGGCTGTCTACCTCCGTCCCCCACAATTCATCTTCTATATTATATTTCTGTTAAATTAATGAGCTATTGTGGTAATCCTTGCGAATGTTTACCACAAGTTTCTGCAAGATAAAAAAATTTGATATTCCCTTTAACTTCTAAGCAGTCTTTAATAATTTAATACTTATTTATAGATTTCACTTAAAAAATATTCTGGTGTAACATATTTTCAACAAATAAGAAATAGGCCAATTCGAAGGTTATGGTTTTTCTTGCATATAAATATTATAAAGGAATACGGTCGTGATATCCCGAATTCCTATATAACATTTTTTTCCTCACTTGAAAATTGAGGGATTTTTCCACTATTACACGTTGTGGAACTTCATACATTTTTTTAATGACGTAAATTCAAATTTGCCATATATTGTCCCTTTTCTTGACGGGATGCAATATTCTATAGAAAACATTTTTTGTGTATACGTATGTATAATCAATGTAAATTTCATTATGATTTGTACAAAATAAAGGTATTAAAATGTGGTTCATAAAAATCTCTTACATAGAACTCAAGGCTATGGAATTCTTTTAAATATTTTTTAATAATCATTATGAAATTTACAAGAATTATTTATAATAGAGATAATCAACTGGGAAAATTTTTTTGTATATGTAGGAGCCTCGCCTAGTCACCCCTGGAGGGGGGGGGAAGTCCCCCTCGAAGGGAATAAATTTTCGTGATGGGTATTTTTTATTTATTATTATTATTTTTTTTTTTAATGTAATATCGTAATATCGAGAATAAAATGAACTTTTATTGGATATTTAGTGATATACTACTTCCCTAATATGGAAATCGTACTGCCTTTTCATGGAAGATAAATTTATTAAATATTGATTTTAATATATTATTTTTACTGAGTGAATTTGCATAGGAAAATATAGAAGAAAGTCATGTGGGGGGCCACAACATCCTAGTTTCTTTTACATTTTTGCAGGATATAATGATTTTTTTTTTTTTTTTTAATCACAATTACCCTAAATATAAAAGTATATTTTATGTATTTAAATATACACCATATTTAAAAATGGATACACCAATTTCTTAAAAAGCGTAAGAAATTTCACTGTTTAATTAAAATTAAAATTATCAATTTAATCTAAAACCATTTTAAGCGGAAAAGGTGCAAGTTAGACAGCTACTTTTTATTTGATTATCTATATATATAAAAGAGCAGAGTCTGTGTGTGTGTCTGTGTGTGTGTCCGCTATAGAATCCTAGGCCATTTCACCGAGCGGGACCAAATTTGGCACGGTTAATGTTTACGACCCGAGAAAGACAACGCCGCAAGCGATTTTACAAATTTCGCGGGGAGGGGGGCAAAACGTAATTTCACAAAATCTTTCATATCTCAAACAAAAAAAACAGATATCCGTAAAATTTTTGCTTTAAAATATAGCTAATACAAATGTCTAAAAATCGGTTTCTGGAATTTTTGAAATTCGGTCCCCAAGGGGGGCAGGGGGGGGACGTGATTTCACATGCGTAAAACGTGATTTCGCATAAACCTATATATCTCAAACAAAAAAAATAGATATACGTGAAATTTTTGCTCTAAAATATAGCTAATGCAACTATCTAAAAACCAATTTCTGGAATTTTAGAAATTCAGCCCCCAGGTGGGGCAGCAAGGGGGGGGGCTATGGAGCAAAAACAAATAGAAGTACAGTTAGGCCGTTCAAAATTGATACAGATAGGTTTTAAAGGCCTGCAAGTCGAATGGGGATATTTTCGATTGTGTAAAGTTATTAAGAGGGGCAAGAAGGGGGGAGGGGGGGGGGGCAAAAAAATAAAAATAGTGTCAGATCGTTCAAAATTGGTACGTAGAGGTTTTCGATACTTACAAATCGATTGCGGATATTTTTGATTTTGTAAAATTATTAGGAGGGGCGGGTAGGGGGTGGGGCGGTAAGGGGGGGGCTATGGGGTAAAAACAAATAGAAATACAGTTAGGCCGTTCAAAATTGGTACAGATAGGTTTTAAAGGCCTGCAAGTCGAATGGGGATATTTTCGATTGTGTAAAGTTATTAGGAGGGGCAAGAAGGGGGGCAAAAAAAGAAAAATAATTTGTAAAATTATTAGGAGGGGCGGGAAGGGGGGGGGGCTATGGGCAAAAACAAATAAAAATACAGTTAGGCCGTTCAAAATTGGTACAGATAGGTTTTATAGGCCTGCAAGTCGAATGGGGATATTTTCGAAAGTGTAAAGTTATTAGAAGGGCCGGGAAGGGAGGGCGGAGGGTCAAAAAAATAAAATAGAGTTAGATCGTTCAAAATTGGTACATCGAGGTTTTCGATACCTACAAATCGATTGCGGATATTTTTGAATTTTTTAAATTATTGGGAGGGGCGGGAAGGGGGGAGGGAGCGGAGGGGCAAAAAAAAATAAAAATAGAGATAGATCGTTCAAAACTGGTGCATAGAGATTTTTGATATTTACAAATCGATTGCGGATATTTTCGAATTTGTAAATTTATTAGGGTGCTCATATATATGCATTCGCGCGTGCGCATCGCGCACGGGTCTACGCTGCCGAAGGCAGTGGGGACCCGGTGCGACATTTTTGCCGATCAGAGTTTTTTTTTTTTTTTTTTTTTCTTTCACATGATAAAAATTAATGCAATTTTGAGAATTCGTTAATTATAATGTTTCATTTAAAAATAGTGACCAGCGAAGCGGGCGTAGCCTGCTAGTGTAACTATAAATCAGAAACTGTTAAGAATAAATAAATAATAAATGAATGAATAAATAAAAGATAAAATATGCAGTTGCTAAAATTTAAGAATAATTAAAAATTCAGACAAAAATGCAGGAATGAATACAACTTTTCTTTTCATATTTGTTTTCCATTTTGAGAATACTTCAAAAATTTTTGGTTTTGACTTAAGATATTTTTACTTTCTTCTATATTCAAAAGAAGAAAATGTTGGATTCGTAAAAATTTTTAACCTTCGGTTTTTGATGGATTTACACGTTTTGAGAGCTGTAGAACACGATTTGACCATTTTTAGAAAATGTCTGTCTGTTCGTCTGTCTGTCTGTGTGTGTGTGTGTGTGTGAGAGAGAGAGAGAAAATTTTGTGGCAACTGTATCTCAGGTACTATTGCACAGAATTTCATACAAATTGGTATGTAGTTACACATTGACATAAATTAGTGTCTATCAACTTTTGGTAAAAATTGTCCAAAAGGTTGCGTTGCCATCCTGCTTTTTTCTAAATTTTTAACATGGTGGTATAGGACAAAATTTTGTATAAATGTGCATAAAGAGAATTGTTTTTTAATAATCATTATGAAATTTAAAATAATTATTTGTAATAGAGATAGTCAACTGGGGAAAAAATACTGTGTGTAGAATCTCGCCTCCCCCCTTGGGAGAGAAGAGGCGAGGGAGGAGTAAATTTTCATGATGGGTATCTTTCAAAAGAGATCGCCAATACCTTTAAAACGAATGGTTGAACCATCGATCTGCAATAATTTAAACTAAAGTTGTCGATTTCTTTCTTTCTTTTTTTTTTTTTTTTTTAAATAATATTAAGAACAAAAGTGACTTTTTTTTTTGGATATTTAGTATTATACTACTTCTCTAATATGGAAATCGTCTGCATTATCATGGAAGATATTTTTTTTTAATAAATTATTTTTACTGAGCGAATTTGTGTAGGAAAATATAGAAAAAAATCATGTGGTGGCCACAACATACTAGTTTAACCTTTAAATGCTTATACCACAAAATAAATAATTAAATAATAATAATAATAATAATAATCTATATCAATGCACTTGCTTTTTTTTTTTTTTTTTTTTTTTTACATATTATTCTTTTTTGTATATTTTTCGTCAAATGTTATCACGCGAAAATAATTAATTAATTAAATAAAAATTAATTAAATAAAATTAAATAAAATTAATTAAATAAATAAATAATTATAAATAAATAAATAAAAGTTTTTGTCAACTTTTGTAAAATTCAGTTTTTATAATCCAATTAAACCGCCAAATTTACTTAATAGTACTATAGTTTTAAAACATATCGCACACAGGCAAAAAAAGTTGCATAAGTCAAAAAACGGCAATTTTAAATTTATGTCATTGAAAAATGTGTATGAAGTGCCTCAACGTACACAGAAAAAGGTCGCATATCTCTATCTCGAAAATTATCCTTCTGAGAGGCCTTTGTGTCAGTTTTAAGTCAATGCCAGTTAATGCATTATCGTGGTTTTTAAGTTATTATTATTTTTTTTTTCCCCCCTCAACTACTGTATTTGAGTTGCGCCACTTTTCTGGCCGGAGTGCGATATATTATGTTAATAATCTGGTGTGGCACTCAAATTACTTTCTTTACCCTACTTTACTAGGAATATGTTAATAAAGTTTAAGGTTTAAGATACAAGACAATGTATTTGAACATTTCCAGTGTATTACTTTCAATAACAATTCAAATAGATTTAAAAGCAGTTTTATTTGATGTATGAGTATTGTAACTGATTCTTAAGCTATTTAACCCTTTAAATAATGGTAACTTAAAATACCATTAGTTTAAAAAGCGTATAAAAATGAATCTATGGAAGAAATATCAAAGGTGTTTATAAGAATAAAACATATATAACTTACTTTAATCTCACTGCAAGGCGTTAGACGCTACATGTAGCCGTTTTTGTTCCAGAAAAAAAAAATTATAGACTGCTCTCGTTATTTGTGCTTGGTATTTTTCAAGATTTTCATTTGCGTTATTTTTAATTCCTGCGTTACTTCAAGAATCTCCCACAAATCGTAAAAAAAATTAGGAACATGTAAAGTAAATACTTTTTTACACTTTTTTAAGGTTCAAATATCATTTCCGACCTCTGTGTGCCAGTAAAGTACTACCTCACAAAATCCTCATTAATTACTATGATGAGGTGATGTTAATAATTTTTATTGCACACCATTCATTGAAACTTATTCAACTGACTTTGAGCAGCTCTGTATATTGCCTATCGTATCGATTATATACGCACCAAATAGTGTACTTCAATTTAGCACAGCAAAAGAGTTCATAACAGAGCCTGAAACGAACTTCAAGGTATTTCTAAACACAGCCCTAATATATCCGAATATTTTCTGTGACCCTGTAAGCGAAGTAGGAATACTTTTCAGCTATTCGTCAACCATTCTTTTGTCTTTTGCTCATAAAAAATGTATGTTCATTTAATTTTGTTTAGTGTAGACTAAAGAGGTTAAAATGTATATTATAAGAAATTTTATCGTCAGATTACATTCAGTGATAGGCAGAATGTATTCCAGTGACTGACCGTAAAAATAAAGTTATGCCCGTTACACTTTTTGGGCTTTTTTTTTGACGAAGTGAACTGGCACTTTAATAAACGGTTAGCACTCTGAATTTTACAGCCATTTGTTACAAAACAAATACAGGCACTGGACTTTTTCCTCGGAAAGGGGAGTTGGCTATTTAATTTAATGGTGTCAACTCTCCGAATTTTACTGAAATTTTTTAAAGCGTACTAACGAAAAAATTCGCCTGTACACGTATGTGAATTATTTTGTACCTCTATACATGAAACATTTATTTGTTTGATCGCAATGAAAAGTTTCAAGTCACATTCTTATATGATACAACAGATTTAGCATATCCAATCTGGATTTCCTGCCCTAAGAACCTGATTTTTTCATTCAAAGGATCTTAAAATGTATTAATGATACCAAATACTCAATTTCAACAATACAAAATGACCCTAAAATGTCATATAGGGGTAAGATAAAGTAAAAGGGATTTAAATGTATGTTGGATTAGAAAATAAGCAAATTTGGATTTAAAAACAGCTGTAAGTAGGCTTTTTTTTTTTTTTTAAATATAAAATAATAATAATAATAATAACTTAGACGGCTCTAGTAATGCGCTTATAACTACGTAAACCAGTAGTACATTAAATTTTCAAAGAATGCGCATTTATTTATTAATTTAAATTAATAAATTTAAATAGAGTAGTTAAATTTATTTAAATTAATTAATTTTTTTTTTTTTTTTTTTTTTTTAATGTTATAGCAAAAATGAATTTGATCTTTATGATTAACAAGCTGTAGCATTTTCTCTTACTTTTGCCCTTTCGAAGATAAAAAAAAAAATCTATGAATGTCAGAAAAAAATTCATTGAATGATACTATGATATTGAAAAAGAAAAAGAAAAAAAAAGTAAAGAAAGAAAGAAACAAGGGCTTTTTTTAAAAGGAGAAAAAAAAAAAAGTCCAATAATTCTTTTGAAGTCAGGAAGTCATTTGCAGAGTAAGAAAATTATCCGGAAAATTTCAATCAGGACAGCATTATTCTTAACAAAGATAACAACCAGTGCCTGCAGAAAATAAACAACACAAAAAGCTAGATACCGCCTTCCCCCCTCCGTTCTCAGTTGCCCCCCCTTTTTTTGTTCTCCCCCCCCCCCCAATGAAATTGACATCATAATGAAGCTACTTATAATTTAATGAGTGCTTACAATCGTTGGGGAAGAGAGGGGGTGACAACCCCTAGTAACTTGCCAAAAATAAATGGGCACCAATCAATTTGAATAAGTAACTGCTTTTATTTGATATTTAAATGATGATAATAATATTAACAATCAGGAGTTATTTCCATATAAAAATGAGAACTAGTTTTATTTGTTTCTCAATATAAATTCCCAAATTTGATATAGTAAATAAAATAGAATAAATTTCTGTTCAATTCAGTTACATTAAGTATAAGTTTTCATGAAATATTTTTTTTTTTTTTCATTTCATTTTTATTATTAATTTAGTAATTAGTAAAGTAATCAGTAATTGTTTAAAAAAAGAAAAAGAAAATCCCGCGAAGAAAAGTGGTTTATCAGATAACTAAAATAAATAAATAAATGCTTGCATAAATATGCAAGTAAATATATCTGTTCCATCCATACCACGGCCTTTTACAAAATAATAAAATCTTACTACAAAGTATTACAGTTAACTTTTTATAATTTAAAATTTAAATATTGATAACTTTTTTACGGGGTTTAAAAATTCTAAGTTTCTGGAAGCAAAATCATCAACTTAACTGTAAATATACTTCAAATAACTTTCAAATTTTAATGATAAAGGGCTTTGCCCTCCATGGTCAGAAAAAAAAAAAAAAAAAAAGTTGGCTTGGTTGGGGCAATAAATTTATTAAATTAACTGTAGAAACAGCTGTTAGTCTATTTTTGAATTTTAACAGCGAAAAAAATAGTAGTGGTGGTGGTGGTGTGTGTGCTGGGACTGAACCTCTTGCTCATGGCACTGGTTTATTAAATCTTAGATTTTCAAGTCATAAGACAATTTTACATTTCATTGTTAACATTTGTTTCTCTGTTGCTGAAGAGATGCCCGCATCTTCATTTAATCCTAATTATTATTATTAGTTATTACTAGTCAGTCAGCGTTTAGCCTGCCTATCGTTCGATATTTCCAAATGAACCTATATCCATATCTGCTGCTTGCATGTTATCCCAGCAAGCCATAATCACCAAATCAAAAACAGTAGCCCATTGGCAATGTCGTAATAAACAGCCAATAATTAAAAATAATAATAATAATAATAATAATTAACCATCTTTTTTATTAAAATAACGGAAATCGAGTATTGGGATATAATTTAAATGTAATTATTTATGAAAATATACTTCAGCGCAAATTTATTGAAATCGTCGATGGGATGATAGTAGTAATTAAATTCCGCAAAATTATTATTATTATTATTATTATTTTTTGTTATGTCAATTTAAATTGTTTATCATCTATTTACTTGATATTTTTTTAAACACTTTTCAGCATTTTTTAAACACTTTCCAACAAGGTTGAAAAGTGAAGTTCCGAGCCCCTAGACCCGGGCTTATTATGCCCAGGACTCGTGAAATACGGTCGCCTGGTCGCCATTAGCTACCAATATATTTTAACTGGCGACTATGTTTTTAACTTTAAGAAAACCCTCAACTATAAGCAAATTCGTGAAAAAGTTTGTCCCAAAATCGGCTCCTATTCTGCTCTCGATGTGAATTCTAACTCTCGCCATTTTGATTCCCGCTTCTCTCACTACGTTTTGAGACACCGTGTTAAGTGAATACACCATTAGATTTACACCACTTTCCTTTATACATGTTTCACAACTTGGTATTAAATTAGTGCATCATTTTAGGGAATCGGTTTACAATGCTCCTGTTTGCGCATGCTTAGCAACCTGGTACTGAATCGTTGGCCAGTGTAATCATGTGTCAGTGTCGATGGCGTATATGCTTGTGAAAATAATAAAGCCATCTTCAAGATGTTAAATTTTTAAAAGGTTTTCCTGATATATCGTTTTAGCCTTGTAAATATTTGGTTTTTATGAACAGAATTTTAATTTCGATATTAAAGTGAATTAAAAAAAAAAAAAAAAAAGTGAGGGGATATTTTTTACTGGATACCAGAAATTTTTTCTGGCGACCAGTTTTTTCCGAATTCCTGGAGCCTTAATTATGCCTAATAAAAAATAAGGACCTGTAGCAGAATAACAATCAAATAAAATATAATAACGTAATATGCACAAATCAATGAAAACATTAAATGAAATTCGTTAGAAGTTTAACATGTGTGAATGTATTTTTTGCTACAGTATATATAATATACTTATATTTCTTATAATTCTGATACAGTTTTAAACCCCTGCTTAGATAAGTATAATAGTAGTGTAAAAAGGAGAGTTCACCTGCACGGTGGTGGCGCGCTGTGGCGCGCGCGGAGCCACGGAGTCACCGCGGAGGCACGGAGCCACATAGTCACTCCGCGCCTCCACACGCGTCGCAGGCCCCCCCCCCCACGCCACCACCGTGCAGGTGAACGCCTCCTTTTTTGCACTACTTTGCCACCATCTTAGACGATGGTTCTGTTGCCTTTCGGAGATTGTAAAGTATTTAAACTTTTTGTGTTTGAAAATGAATTTCGGGACTTAGTACTTTTCGCAATGGACAGGGAAGTTCATTGACTGAAACAAAGGTAGATGAGTATTATATAGTTAAAAACATTTAATGAATTGTATAGACTTTAATATTTAGGTGTTGACACCGGAAGAATAGAAACTTTTGAAGAGTTGTCATTCGAGGATTATAAATTGCTTACAGAATTAAATAGAAATTTTCCTATGTATTTCATGGAATTTGACAAAATAAAACAAAGGGTTGATGTGTATTATATAATTAAAAACATTTTATGAAGGGTATTGACATTAAAATTTAGATGTTGCCATTGGAAGAGTATAAATAATTTCCGGTGGAACTTAACATTTTTGACTGAATGAAACAATGAATGACTGAAGTTAATTAACATCAGTAACAATTTATGAGTATTTTAGAAACTTAGCATTTTTAGAGATTAAAAATATATTGTGTTAAGATAATAAATAAGGAATTTAAATAGGAGTTCATACTTTTAGTGACATCATTATAAATTTATATTAGGAAATTTTTACAGATTTAAATAGAAATTTTCGTATTTTGTGGATTAACACATAGATTTAAAAGCAAAACAAATAATAAATAATTTAACATTCATTAAAAATGTAAGACACTTAAAAATTCTAACTTTATTATAACACTAAATAAGTTTCACTTTTTAAATTTATTTAGACTATCTCAGAAATAATATTATTACATTCGTTAAAAATTGAACACACATGCACTTTAAAAAATTACTATCATATAAATTAAACTAAATATAATAAAAATTATGTAAATTAAACTTTATATTCTCACTAAATAAGTTTAACATTTCTTTAAACTCTATCTTACATTCTTTAAAAATTTAACAGAAGTTTTTAATCAGTTAATAAATTTTGTATACAATTATGTTATATAAACTAAATATAATAAAAATTATATAAAACACATACTGTTATTTAAGCTCTAACTTTGAAATACTATTTTTACATTCTTTAAAAATTGAACACACATACACTTTAAAAAATTACTATCATATAAATGAAACTAAATATAATAAAAATTATATAAAACACATGCTGTTATTTATGCTATAACTAAACAAATACGATAAACAAAAGTTTCAAAATCAGTAAATGATGTTATATATGTTATAAATTAAACTAAATACAATAAATTTTATATACAATAAAGTTATATACTAAAATTTATATAAATTAAACTAAATATAATAAAAATTATATAAATTAAACTTTATATTCTCACTAAATAAGTTTCACATTTATTTAAACTCTAACTTACATTCGTTAAAAATTGAACACACATGCACTTTAAAAAATTATTATCATATAAATTTAAAAAAAAATACTATCATATAATAATATTAATTTAAAAAATTGCTTACAAAGACATACAGTAAAATTAAAAATAAAGAAAAAAAGAAAAAAAAATTACTATCATATAACAATATTAATCTAAAAAATGCATACAAAGTTTTAAATCAACAATTAAATTTTATATACAGTAAAGTTATAAATTTAAAAAAAATTACTATTATATAATAATATTAATTAAAAAAATTACTATCATATAATAATATTAATCTAAAAAAAATGTTTACAAAGTTTTAAATCAACAATTAAATTTTATAAACAGTAAAGTTATAAAAAAAAAAAAAAAAAATTACTATTATATAATAATATTAATTTAAAAAAATTACTATTATATAATAATATTAATTAAAAAAAATTACTGTTATATAAAAATATTAATTTAAAAAAATGCATACAAAGATATTCAGTAAAGTTATAAATTTAAAAAAATGACTATCATATAATAATATTAACTTAAAAAATGCATACAAAGATATACAGTAAAGTTATAAATTAAAAAAATTACTATCATATAATAATATTATTTTTAAAAATGCATACAAAGATATACAGTAAAGTTATAAATAAAAAAAAAAATAATAAAAATAAAATAAATAAATAAAAAAATAAATAAATAAATAAAAATGACTATCATATAATAATATTAATTTAAAAAATGCATACAATGTTTAAAATCAACAATTAAGTTTTATATACATTATAATTAACTAAACTTTATGTTGTTACTATTAAATAAATTTATCCTAACACGAAAATTTTAAAACTTTACATAAATTTTATAAGCAAAAAGTTAAAAGCACATGAGTATGTTATTTAAACATTATATTGATACTACACAAATATTATTTAACATTTATTCGAGTTTAACGCAGTAATATAATTTATACTATCTTAGTTGATTTAAATTAAACAGGTAAATACTTTTAAACTTGAAATAATAAAAAAATAAGTTCTTTTTTTATAAAATAATTGATATAAACTATAATAATAAAAAGGATTAGTTATATTTAAAAACTAACAGTTACTAAAAGTTATTTTGTATAAAACATTTCTATTTAAAATTTTGAAATAAATTGCATGAAAATTCAATGCATCATTTTAAATGAAAACAAACAGTTTCCTTAAAAACAGATAATACGAAATATTCCATGAGTCATAGTTATCACCTGCAACGGAAAACGCATACCCTTGATGAATCATGTGTAATATACGCTGAGGAATCGTGTCTAATAGTAATCAACACTATCTCATATAAAGATTAAGTTAAAATACAGTAAATAATTAGGGAAATACAATAATTTTTTCACAAAGCATATCATACAACGAGTTTTAAACGACTATTTTTATATACAGTAAAGTTATAAATTAAAAAAAAAAATTACTATTATATAATAATATTAATTTTAAAAAAATTACTATTATATAATAATATTAATTGAAAAAATGCATACAAAGATATTCAGTAAAGTTATAAATTAAAAAAATGACTATCATATAATAATATTAATTTAAAAAATGCATACAAAGATATACAGTAAAGTTATAAATTTAAAAAAAAATGACTATCATATAATAATATTAATTTAAAAAATTCATACAATGTTTAAAATCAACAATTAAATTTTATATACATTATAATTAACTAAACTTTATGCTGTTACTATTAAATTTATCCTAACACGAAAATTTTAAAACTTTACATAAATTTTATAAGCAAAAAGGTTATAAGTACATGAGTATGTTATTTAATTTAAACATTATATTGATACTACCCAAATATTATTTAACATTTATTCGAGTTTAACGCAGTAATATAATTTATACTATCTTAGTTGATTTAAATAAGAAGTTTTATATATATTGCAAAATTTAGTTTTACTCAGGTAATTTCTGAACATACACAAGTTAAATGAAAACTTTTGTAGGTTTTATTTAAGCAATAAATATTCGTTTGTGAAAGTAGTTTTATATGTTATGCAAAATTTAGTTTTAATTAAACAAAAAAGTTTATAGTGAAACAATAAGAAAAGTTTATAGTGTAACAATAAAAAAAAAAAAAAAAAAAAACGCTTGCAGTGTAACAATAAAAAATTTCTTTATAAGTAAATACCAATAAATAATATTTTTTAAATTGATTTATCTCTCTTCAATGACACAATAAAAATTTTCTTATATAATTTTTGTAAAGTTTTAATAAAAGTTATGTTTTAATAAAATTTTTATGATATAAACATATAATTTTATTAGAGTATAGAGTAGAGATACATATTAAGTTAAATAAATTATCAAATAGTAATAATAAATTATGAAACTTACTTAAAAATTACTGAAGAAATTTCCCTCTAGCGAAATGCAACCTTCAGTCTTGTACACAAATGCGAGAAACTGTTTTATCTCTAGACGATGACTCATAAAGATAAGAATGTTGAATCATACCTATTTGGCAGAAGACTTTTGGTGTTTGAGATCATTTATTTAAATAATGCATTGAGAGTTGAACTTTACAATTAAAATATTGAACTGTGGTTTCAAAATTATGCTAAGAAAATAATGTGTTTAAAACAGGATTATTTTACGATAAGTCGCGCTTTTTATATTTAATAAACAAAGATTTAATAAAATGTAACTGTAATTTTTAATGAAAGGTTTTAAAATCACTTAATAGGATAAAATTAAAAACAGAAATCTTATTGTTTTAGTAATAATTTTCTCTAGTTATTAAACTAAGTAATAAACTATCTATAAATAATCAGATAGCAAGAGAGATTTTTGTATAATAACTATATATTATTTTAATATATGCATTACATCGCAAGGTAAAATTTTCAACTTATTTATACGGATTGAACTATAAGTAATAAAAATTACTCATTTGCATAACCGCTAAATTTTATAAGTTGGATAAATGATTTAAAAATAAAATACTAAACAATAATCCTTGTGAGAGAATTTGGGTGACACTTTCACAGAAAGAAATTATCCTTTACAATAAGATTTGCTCAGAATGTCTAAGTGAAAATAACTTACCGTGAGGTCAGTGAGTCATGCAGTTGTACTGAAATTCATTGTTTTTAGCTAATGAGACAATTATTTTTACTAGCACATAAATGTAAATTTTTATATTATTCCTGTATATATAAAATTTTAAATAATTCATTAAATGTTAAACTTTGCATTTAATCGATTAAATAAATAAAGTTTTACTAAAATATAAGTGCAATTTTTAATGAAAAGGTTTGAAATTACTTTAACTTTACAAGAAAAAAACTAAAAAGAGGTTTTAAAATCACTTAATAGGATAAAATTAAAAACAGAAATCTTACTGTTTTAGTAATTATTTTATCAAGTTATAATTCTAAGTAATAAACTATCTATAAATAATCGGAAATCAAGAGAGATTTTTTGTATAATAACTATATATTATTTTAATATATGCATTACAATAGGATTTGCTCAGAATGTCTAAGTGAAAATAACTTACCGTGAGGTCAGTGGATGATACTAGAATCATGCAGTTGTATTGAAATTCATTGTTTTTAGTTAATGACTGATTAAACTTCTAATGAGACAATTATTTTTACTAGCACATAAATGTAAATTTTTATATTATTCCTGTATATATAAAATTTTAAATAATTCATTAAGTGTTAAACTTTGCATTTAATCGATTAAATAAATAAAGATTTACTAAAATATAAGTGTAATTTTTTAATGAAAGGTTTTGAAATCACTTTAACTTTATAAGAAAAAACTAAAAAGAGGTTTTAAAATCACTTAATAGGATAAAATTAGAAATCTTATTGTTTTTAGCAATTATTTTATCTAGTTATAAACCAAGTAATAATTTTTTAAACTGTTTATAAATGATCGGATAGTAAGAGATTTTTATATAATAACTATATATTATTTTAATATACGCCTTATAGTTAAGTTAGTTTTAGAGAAAACCAAGAAAAAATCCCAACGGGTAGGTTGATGAGTTGGAATATTCTATTATACTTAAAGAATCCAGGTACGGAAAAACCGAAATACAATACGCGGAAAAACAGGTGGGATTTTCGGCTAAAACTCCAAAGCAGTGGACGGTAAACATAACACACGGTAAAACAACCTACTCACACGACGGCCAAACTAAAAATGAAGGGAAACGTTGAGTAGTAACACCTTATCTACTAGAGATAAGGGCGAATTCTCGGAAAAGCTGAGTCAACCCTCGTTCGTTCATGTACAACGTCTTACGAGAAAGTTCGTGAAGGATGACTCATCGGTGACGAGTTTGAATGATTTGCATAACCGCTAAATTGTTTAAGTGAGAATATTTTAATGTGAGTATTATAGTAATGATAAATTTATTTCATAATCGATAACTCATTTATACATAATCAGGTTCACACCTTATATAAAACAATACTATATTTAAAAGTTTTACTATACAATAAACATTCACATATGGATATTCATAATTTATTTTTACATTAATTAAATATTGAACACGTATTAGTTTTTAAAATGACTATTTTTTAAAAAGTTTTAAAACAGCTAATAAATTTTATAAGCTTTTACAATTTAATAAATTTAGTATATTATGAAAGTTTTACATCACTTGATAAAATTTTATATAGGCAATAAAAGTTATACACATTATAAATATAAACTCATAAAGTAAATTTCACACTTAACATTTAAACTCTAACCAAACAATCTTAAAGTAATTTTTTATCCCTTTATACATAATCATAAACATTTTGTTTCTATTGTAAAGTGAAGTATGACTCATGCTTTCGTTTCTATTGTAAAGTGAAGTATGACTCATGCTTTAATTAAAATCTCTAATCAAAATTATAAGAAAGTAAAGTTTAGGATACACCTATATATTATAGGTGAATTAATACAGTATAAATATTCATGTTTTTCAGTTAAGTAAAAAAAGTTATATAATTAATTTTACAGAGTACTTAAAAAATAATGTATAATTAAGTTTAAGAATTTTTTTTTTTCTTCTATAGTATGTATATATAAATTTTTAGTTAGAAAGTTTTTATTAAAATACAATAACCAAAGTTTTGTACGATATTAACTTACAATGCACCTAAAACTTTAAATATTTAGAAACGATTTAACTGGTGGTTTTGTCTGAAGCATATATAAAATCTTATTCAATTTAGTTTTTAAAACACCATAAAGATTTTAGACACACATATTTTTATATTGTTTAAATAAATTTTTTAAATGAAACAATATTAATGTTATAAAATCATACACTCAACATGACTCACCGAGTGTGTTATTCCATAAAATTATTCCGCATACATGTAATAACATGTCTGACTTAACTATATACTGAATTGCCATTATTTCAGAAAAAGTTGGGACTTACCTTAAAACACGTCCTACTCCCTTGACAGACTTGGAGGAAATGAATGATACGAGACATTCTTATCTAGTGAGCTCCTAGTCACGTGATCATGACGTCATCCTCTCATCAGTGACGTCACCGATTGCTTATCAGCTACCACAATGCGCGGAAATGTCATTCAATACGCAGTGAAAAATATTCAAAGTCTACGGGACATTACACGAAACGATTCCATTGTCTTATACGGTAAATTGAAATATAACACGCGGAAAAAAGATCGACATATGCCGGAGAAACTATACATACTGCCCGATGAAAAACAGCCGCACGGCTAAAGAGATGCTAACAGGATGAGAGTCATACTGCAACTGAAATCTAACGATTTGATAAGGTCTATAAATCTCCCGTGTTGATTAGACTGTTTTGAAGAATGGGTTTTCCTCTCACTTAAGCAGAAAGGATGAGTCATAGGTTTTACCCTCACCTAACCATCTATCGCGAAGATAACTCTTAATTAAGTTTCTTAATTAAAATTATGCAAATTTTCTGTATGTCCTTCAAATATCTCTTAATTAAGTTTTCTAATTAAAATTATGTAAATTTTACGTAAATCTTTCATATTTGTCATATGCTCTCCTAGTTAAAGATTTAATAAACCTAACTTTTATACAACATAAATAAATTTAATATGTATAATCTATTTAATGAGTCATCAATGGATGACTCATCCTAGACATGTCTGAACATGTCTAAACATGAATCTACTTCAACACTAACATTTTACTGAATAAGATTTTATATTATTGCTTTTTATATTATTCAAATCAAAAGTTATTTTTATATAAAGAAATGAACAACTTCTAAGATTGCTTTTTCAATCTTTATGAATAAAAATTAATTATTAAGTACAAAATCTATTTACTTATAAGAAACTTAATTTTCATGAACTAGTGTTGTTTACTTAATTTCCAACATTGTATACTTTGTGATTCATATAGTAATTATCGCTTATTCAGTAAAATGTTAGTGTTCAAGTAGATTCATGTTTAGACATGTTCAGACATGTCTAGGATGAGTCATCCATTGATGACTCATCAAATAGATTATACTTATTAAATTTATTTATGCTGTATAGAAGTTAGTTTTATTAAATCTTTAACTAGGAGAGCATATGACAAACATGAAAGATTTACGTAAAATTTACATAATTTTAATTAGAAAACTTAATTAAGAGATATTTGAAGGACATACAGAAAATTTGCATAATTTTAATTAAGAAACTTAATTAAGAGTTAACTTCGCGATAGATGGTTAGGTGAGGGTAAAACCTATGACTCATCCCTTCTGCTTAAGTGAGGGGAAAACCCATTCTTCAAAACAGTCTAATCAACAAGGGAGATTTATAGACCTTATCAAATCGTTAGATTTCAGTTGCAGTTTGACTCTCATCCTGTTAGCATCTTTTTAGCCGTGCGGCTTACTTTCATCGGGCAGTATGTATAGTTTCTCCGGCATATGTCGATCTTTTTTCCGCGTGTTATATTTCAATTTACCGTATAAGACAATGGAATCGTTTCGTGTAATGTCCCGTGGACTTTGAATATTTTTCACTGCGTATTGAATGACATTTCTGCGCGTTGTGGTAGCTGATAAGAAATCGGTGACGTCACTGATTAGAGGATGACGTCATGATCACGTGACTAGGAGCTCACTAGATAAGAATGTCTCGTATCATTCATTTCCTTCAAGTCTGTCAAGGGAGTAAGACGTGTTTTAAGGTAAGTCCCAACTTTTTCTGAAATAATGGAAATTCAGTATATAGTTAAGTCAGACATGTTATTACATGTATGCGGAATAATTTTATGGAATAACACACTCGGTGAGTCATGTTGAGTGTATGATTTTATAACATTAATATTGTTTCATTTAAAAAATTTTATTTAAACAATATAAAAATATGTGTGTCTAAAATCTTTATGGTGTTTTAAAAACTAAATTGAATAAGATTTTATATATGCTTCAGACAAAACCACCAGTAAAATCGTTTCTAAATATTTAAAGTTTTAGGTGCATTGTAAGTTAATATCGTACAAAACTTTGGTTATTGTATTTTAATAAAAACTTTCTAACTAAAAATTTATATATACATACTATAGAAGAAAAAAAAAAATTCTTAAACTTAATTATACATTATTTTTTAAATACTCTGTAAAATTAATTATATAACTTTTTTACTTAACTGAAAAACATGAATATTTATACTGTATTAATTTACCTATAATATATAGGTGTATCCTAAACTTTACTTTCTTATAACTTTGATTAGAGATTTTAATTAAAGCATGAGTCATACTTCACTTTACAATAAAAACGAAAGCATGAGTCATACTTCACTTTACAATAGAAACAAAAGGTTTATGATTATGTATAAAGGGATAAAAAATTACTTTAAGATTGTTTGGCTAGAGTTTAAATGTTAAGTGTGAAATTTACTTTATGAGTTTATATTTATAATGTGTATAACTTTTATTGCCTATATAAAATTTTATCGAGTGATGTAAAACTTTCATAATATGCTAAAGTTATTTAATTGTAAAAGCTTATAAAATTTATTAGCTGTTTTAAAACTTTTTAAAAAATAGTCATTTTAAAAACTAATACGTGTTCAATTTTTAATTAATGTAAAAATAAATTTATCTTGAATGTTAAATGGGAAACTTATTTAATGCATAGTGATAATATAAAATTTATTGATTGTTTCAAAGTGTATGCGACTTGCATTTTTAATGAAAGTCGAATTATTTATAAGTTGGGGTTTCAATAAGTGTAAATCATCTATCGTTTTGTTTCAGTCTCAGAAAATAAAAGTTTAAGTCTATCTGATGAAGGGAGAGTATCATTCGAAACGGTTGTTCCAATCTTGATGAAGGGTTTTCGAAACACATAACGTTTTATCCAATAATTATAACCTACAAACCCTTTGTATCAATCGACCCTTATTATATTTTTGTTTTAAATGAATTACCTGACACTCATCCACTAACCTTAATGTATGTTAAAAAATTAAGTGTTTAATATAGCTAACGCATGCAAACCCTATTAAGCATTTTCTTATAAAGTTCATAAACATGTTGTTACAAGGATTTTAGAAGATCAAACGATTCTATGTTTAATGCTAGGTTCGAATTCAACTTAACAATCTACCCGTTTGCAGTTTTTCTTGGTTTTCACTAAAACTCGCTTAAGTATAAGTTAGGAAGACTCGCACACAGAGCAATCCATTTATAGAACCAACAGTTAAATATTTAATGGTATAAGTTTATACTTGTAATCAATAAGTTTCAATACAACTGCATGACACATTAACCTTGTGATTAGTGAACGATTCTATGATTAAAGCGGGAAAGTTTTGGGTTTGAATCCAACTCATCGACTTAATCGAATGGGTATTTTTCTTGGTTTTCTCTAAAACTCGCTTAAATACAGATTAGGATTCCTTAGAAAGACTCTCATGCATTTCGCTTATAGGACCCTCGTTTTATTAATCGGTCTTAAGCCTTATGAATATCCATATGTGAATGTTTATTGTATAGTAAAACTTTTAAATATAGTATTGTTTTATATAAGGTGTGAACCTGATTATGTATAAATGAGTTATCGATTATGAAATAAATTTATCATTACTATAATACTCACATTAAAAGATTCTCACTTATGCAATTTAGCGGTTATGCAAATTATTCAAACTCGTCACCGATGAGTCATCCTTCACGAACTTTCTCGTAAGATGTTGTACATGAACGAACGAGGGTTGACTCAGCTTTTCCGAGAATTCGCCCTTATCTCTAGTAGATAAGATGTTACAACTCAACGTTTACCTTCATTCTTAGTTTGGCCGTCGTGTGAGTAGGATGTTTTACCGTGTGTTATGTTTATCGTCCACTGCTTTGGAGTTTTAGCCGAAAATCCCACCTGTTTTTCCGCGTATTGTATTTCGGTTTTTCCGTACCTGGATTCTTTAAGTATAATAGAATATTCCAACTCATCAACCTACCCGTTTTGATTTTTCTTGGTTTTCTCTAAAACTGACTTAACTATAAGGCGTATATTAAAATAATATATAGTTATTATATAAAAATCTCTTACTGTCCGATCATTTATAAATAGTTTAAAAAATTATTACTTAGTTTATAACTAGATAAAATAATTGCTAAAAACAATAAGATTTTTAATTTCTAATTTTATCCTATTAAGTGATTTTAAAACCTCTTTTTAGTTTTTTCTTATAAAGTTAAAGTGATTTCAAAACCTTTCATTAAAAAATTACACTTATATTTTAGTAAAACTTTATTTATTTAATCGATTAAATGCAAAGTTTAACACTTAATGAATTATTTAAAATTTTATATATACAGGAATAATATAAAAATTTACATTTTTGTGCTAGTAAAAATAATTGTCCCATTAGCTAAAAACAATGAAATTCAATACAAATGCATGACTCACTGACCTCACGAAAAGTTATTTTTACTTAGACATTCTGAGCAAATCTTATTGTAAAGGATAAATTCTTTCTGTGATAGTGTCACCCAAATTCTCTCATAAGGATTATTGTTTAGGATTTTAAATCATATATCCAACTTATAAAATTTAGCAGTTATGTAAATGAGTAATTTTTATTACTTCAATCCGTATAAATAAGTTGAAAATTTTACCATGAGATGTAATGCATATATTAAAATAATATATAGTTATTATACAAAAACCTCTCTTGCTATCTGATTATTTATAGATAGTTTATTACTTAGTTTTATAACTAGAGAAAATAATTACTAAAACAATAAGATTTCTGTTTTTAATTTTATCCTATTAAGTGATTTTAAAATATTTCATTAAAAATTACACTTATATTTTATTGAATGAAAAAGGATGTCTTATCGTAAAATAATTCTGTTTTGATCTCATTAGCTTAATTGTTTTATTAACATAATTTTAAAAGCCGCATTTTAACAGGTTAATTGCAAAGTTCACCTCACAATGGATTATTTAAATAAATGATCCTTATAAACTATTTTATATTATTCTGAAAACACATAACTCTAACAACAAAAGTGTTCTACTGAGATAAGCATGAATCATCACTCTTCTTATCTGTACGTGAGTCAACGTGTAGCGATAAACAGTTTGTCGCATTTGCGTGTGAATGAAGGTTGCATTTCGCTAGAGGGACATTTCTAAGTAAGTTTCATAATTTATTATTACTATTTGATAATTTAATAAACTTGATAAGTATCTCTACTCTATACGTAATATCTTAATATGTAATACTCTAGTAAATTTATTTATAATAGAAATTTTATTAAAACATAACATTTATTACTTTACAAACATTACACAAGACAATTTTTATTGATTTATTGAAAAGAGATAAATCAATTTAACAAATATTTTTTATTGGTATTTACTTATAAAGAATTTTTTATTGTTATAGTGAAAACTTTTTTTATTGTTACACTATAAACTTTTTTATTGTTTAATTAAAACTAAATTTTGCATAGCATATCAAAGTGAGAATATAAAGTTTAGCTATTTAGTGAGAATATAAAGTTTAATTTATATAATTTTATTTAGTTTATGTAACTTTATTGTGTAGAAAATTTATGTAAAGTTTTAAAATTTTCGTGTTAGGATAAATTGAATAGTAACAACATAAAGTTTAGTTAATAATAATATATATAAAATTTAATTGTTGATTTTAAACATTGTATGTAATTTTTAAATTAATATTATTATATGATAGTCATTTTTTTTTTCTTTTTTTAATTTATAATTTTACTGTATATCTTTTTATGCATTTTTTAAATTAATATTATTATATGATAGTAATTTTTTTTAAATTTATAATTTTACTGTATATAAAATTTAATTGTTGATTTAAAACTATGTAAGCATTTTTCTTTTTAGATTAATATTATTAAATGATAGTAATTTTCTTTTTTTTTTATTTATAATTTTACTGCATGTCTTTGTAAGCAATTTTTTAGATTAATATTATTATATGATAGTAATTTTTTTTTTTTAATTATATGATAGTAATTTTTTAAAGTGCATGTGCTCAATTTTTAACGAATGTAAGTTAGAGTTTAAATAAATGTGAAACTTATTCAGTGAGAATATAAAGTTTAATTTATATAATTTTTATTATATTTAGTTTAGTATATAACTTTATTGTATATAAAATTTATTGTATTTAGTTTAATTTATAACATATATCATCATTTACTTATTTTGAAAATTTTGTTTATCGTATTTGTTTAGTTATAGCATAAATAACAGTACGTGTTTTATATAATTTTTATTATATTTAGTTTCATTTATATGATAGTAATTTTTTAAAGTGTATGTGTGATCAATTTTTAAAGAATGTAAAAATAGTATTTCAAAGTTAGAGGTTAAATAACAGTATGTGTTTTATATAATTTTTATTATATTTAGTTTATATAACATAACTGTATACAAAATTTATTAACTGATTAAAAACTTCTGTTAAATTTTTAACGAATGTAAGATAGAGTTTAAAGAAATGTTAAACTTATTTAGTGAGAATATAAAGTTTAATTTACATAATTTTTATTATATTTAGTTTAATTTATATGATAGTAATTTTTTAAAGTGCATGTGTGTTCAATTTTTAACGAATGTAATAATATTATTTCTAAGATAGTCTAAATAAATTTAAAAAGTGAAACTTATTTAGTGTCAAAATAAAGTTAGAATTTTTAAGTGTCTTACATTTTTAATGAATGTTAAATTATTTATTATTTGTTTTGCTTTTAAATCTATGTGTTAATCCATAAAATACGAAAATTTCTATTTAATTCTGTAAAAATTTCCTAACATAAATTTACAATGACATCACTAAAAGTACGAACTCCTATTTAAATTCGATATTTATTATCTTAATGCAATATATTTTTAATCTCTAAGAATGCTAAGTTTCTAAAATACTCATAAATTGTTACTGATGTTAATTAACTTCAGTCATTCATTGTTTCATTCAGTCAAAAATGTTAAGTCCCACCGGAAATTATTTATACTCTTCCAATGGCAACACCCAAATTTTAATATCAAAGTCTATACCATTCACATTCAATGTTTTTAATTATATAATACATATCAACCTTTGTTTCATTTTGTCAAATTCCATGAAATACATAGGAAAATTTCTATTTAATTCTGTAATCAATTTATAATCTCCGAATGGTAATACACACCCATGAAGATTGTTTCTGCATCCATGAAGATTGTTCCTGCACCCTGTATATATTTTTAAATTGTTCCTGCACCTATGAAGATTGTTCCTGCACCCTGTATATATTTTAAATTGTTTCTGCACCTATGAAGATTGTTCCTGCACCCTGTATATATTTTAAATTGTTCCTGCATCCTGTATATATCAATTGTTTCTGCATCCATGAAGATTGTTTCTGCACCCTATATATATCAATTGTTTCTGCATCCTGTATATATTTTTAAATTGTTCCTGCACCTATGAAGATTGTTCCTGAACCCTGTATATATCAATTGTTTCTGCATCCTGTATATATTTTTAAATTGTTTCTGCATCCATGAAGATTGTTCCTGCACCCTGTATATATTTTTAAATTGTTCCTGCATCCTGTATATATCAATTGTTTCTGCATCCATGAAGATTGTTCCTGCATCCTGTATATATTTTTAAATTGTTCCTGCACCTATGTAAATTGTGCAGATTGTTTCGCACCTATGAAGATTGTTCCTGTATATATCAATTGTTTCTGCAGCTATGAAGATTGTCTGAACCCATGCTTTGAAGAAAACCCCAGAAAACTATGTGATGAGTTCACCAGGTTGATATTTTTTATTTTTTCTTTATTTTTATTTTTTTAAAAGGAACTAACTCCCGCCTTGCTCTACGGAGTGAAAAGGGGCACCGCAGGGCCTCGGGAGGGCAGTCTCCCAGGCGCTCAAGGTGATCTCTCTCTTTCTACCTTTTTTCTTAAATTTGTATTCTCTTTCTAACTTTTTTCTATACATTTTTCTTTCACTTATTTCTCAAATTGTAAATTTTGTATGTATCTCTTTTCAGGTTAAGTCCCAAAAGATCGTGAAGTCATCTCACTTCCCGCAAAACTTCGAAAAAATTTTGAAGTCCCCAAAATTGTGAAAAAAATACTAAGTCCCGAAATTTATGAAAATAAATCTAACTCTTCAAATTTCCCCTTCTCCCCGATAGATGGCACCACTCATCGCGGAAACCCTCGTAAAAGGTGATGACTCATTCACTCCGATATCCAAATTTTCTATTCTTCCGGTGGCAACACCCCCTCGTCCAAGATGATGACTAAGTAGTGTAAAAAGGAGGCGTTGACCTGCACGGTGGAGGCGTAGAGGTGTAAGGGTGGTGGCGCGCCACCACCTTACGCCTCAATACGCCTCTACGCCTCCACCGTGCAGGTCAACCCCCCTTTTTACACTACTGGGGATACATAAGTATAAAATCCACACTTCAAAAGTCTAAAAACTCAAGTATCTCCTTTAATAATCATCGTACTGTGAAACTATTTATATCAAATTCATTGTATTGAAGAGACGTTTCTAGGGATGTATCACAAGACATACCTTCCTATTTGAAATTTTAAAGTTGACCCCCCCCCTACCCCACCCCCTCCAGGGCCCCAAAAATTTTTCACCAAAAGAGATCCCTGTCGAATTCATTAAATTCGTGTTTCGGCTTTTTTCAAAATTCCGACTCATTTTCGAGTTAGGAGGAGGTGTGGGACTTTTGGAACACCCTGTATATATTACAGTTACATTTGAACAGTTTTGCTTTTTTATTTATTTATTCTTCTTGAAAACGTTGCTTTGTAATTTGCTTATGTAAAAGAAAAAAAAAAAAAAAAAAAAAAGAAAAAGAAGGAAAGAAAAAGAAAAGAGAAAAAAAATTTCTAAAATATTATCACTTTATTCATCAATACTAATTTAACGTAAATATATGTTTTCTCATGACTGTGTTTGAGTTTTTGGTGCCCAAGTCCTCGGGCACATTGGGCCATATGTCAGACAGGTCCGGTTTGTAAACTGAATTCGTTTGTAACTGAATAAGTATTAAAAATAATTTAATACTTATTTATAATTGGAACTTTTTTTTGGACATTAACCTAGTGATTTCTTTTTTAAGTTGCATAAAGATGAGAATTACAGGATAAATATTTGTGTTTGTATTTAGGTTGTTTATTTGAAACTTCCATGGTGCAAAATTTTGAATGATTTCAAAAATAAATAACTTTTGATTTAGTGACTAAAAATTTTGTTGGTGTGCTTTAAAAAGAACGCAGTTTTAAAATGTATTGTCAAAATGCGATCGTATTATTACAAATTTAAAAGTTAGTTCAAAAATATGTAGAAATTTACTTCAAAATTTAAATCATGAATAATTTTATTAAAGTTGAATTTCTTTTCAATGAGTTGATAACAGTACTATTTTTGCATAATAATTGCTGTAAAATTGTCCTTCCCCCCTCTTCCATATACACAATTTTTGCATACATTATAAAAATATTTTGTATTTAAGTAATAGGTATTAATTTTATTTTTAATGTAAAGGTTTAATACACATCGATTAATATTTGTTTATTAAGTTTCAGGAGATAGTTGTTATTGAAAGATAACACGCAATATTTATGTACCTAGTAAAATTCAGTTAATAAAATTATCTTTGCAACGAATACAAATAAATCATCATCAAATCTATAAGGTAATTGGAAATTAATAAAAAATAATCATAAAATAATCATTTAATAATCATTTCATAATTTTAACACTCCGCAATTCCTAAGGTTAAGGGTTTTTTTTTTTTTTTCTTTTTTTAACTACAATGAAAATAACTCTCCTTTTCTCTCTCTTTTTCTCGTTTTTTTTTTTTTTTTTTAATTCTTTTTTAACACTAAGAAAACTTTACAGCTGTTATTATATCACAATTTCCTTCTAAAATTTTCTTAATTTGTATTTTAACACAGAAACATACAAAGCTTGATATACACACTCTTGCTCTAATGTTAATCAAGGCATACACATAGACATATACACACACTTACACAAACCAATCATTGAAAAGTCTGAATTTCGGATTCTGGAGACCTTAAAATGTGTAATTATAGCAAAAATTCAGTTTTGAAAAATCGATGCAAAAATACTTTTTTTTTTTTTTTTTTACTATACAGAAAAGTTAGAGAAAGTAAACTAGTATATTATGGCCACTAAAATACTTTCTTCTATATAATCTTATATAAATTCACGTTGTGCAAATTATTTATTAAATTATTATTTATTGAAATTATTTTACATGATGAACACAGACGATTTTTATCTCAGAGAAGTACATTACTAAACGACGAAAGAAAGCCAATTTTGTGCCAACATCAGAAGAAATGCGATTTATTTTTTAGTTTATTTACTTATTATTATTGTTTTCCCTCCCGTTAAAAACGAAAAAAAAAAAAATATATCGATAACTTTGTTTTAAATTTCCACAGATCTCTATGGTTCAGCGATTCGTTTTAAAGGTATTGACAAGTTCTTCCGAAAGATATCCATATTGAAAATTTATACACTCCAGGGGATAACTTCAACCCCGTGGGAGGGGGTGGGGGGACGTTCCTACATGAACATGCTTTTTTTCCTAGTTTACTTCTACTATTATCAATAATTCACATTACTAATCATGCTCCAAAAATAACATTCATTACGTACATTTATACGAAATTTCGTCCTATACTACAATGTTAAAAATTTAGAAAAAAATGGAATCACAGCGGTACCTGTAGAGCGTTTGGTCCCCATATATAATCAGCACCAATTTAGGTCAGGGCCCAACTAAATACCAGGTTTGTTCGTGAGATATCACGTCCATAAAATTTGTGATACACACACACAGATACACACAGACATTTTCTAAGAACAGTCAAATCGTGTTCAAGAAATCTCAAAACGTGTAAATCCGTCGTAAACTGGAGCTCGAAAATTTTCACGAATCCAATATTTTCTACTTATATATATAGAAGAAAGTAAAAATGATTTGCGATCACTTCATTACTATTTAACCCTGTGCAACTTTTTTGAAGAATTTGTGCAAGAATAGCATGTCAAATTAAAAAGTTATATCTATTTTCTTAACTTAAAAAAAAAAAAAAAAAAAATCAACATGCTCTTTTTTATTTTTTACTAGCAGGCTACGCCCGCTTCGCTGGTCACTATTTTTAAATGAATCACAAAAATTAATGAATTCTCAAAATTGCATTAATTTTTATCATGTGATAAAAAAAGAGAAAAAAAAATTCTGATCAGGAAAAATGTCGCACCGGGTCCCCACTGCCTTCGGCAGCGTAGACCCGTGCGCTGCGCGCACGTATTCCTTCACCATCCTTATGACTTCTCAAAATTCCATGTTATTACTCATAAACTTTCATTCTTAAGAAAAGGAATTAAAAAATATATCATTTAGCATCGGGTAAAAAGTCACACCGGGACGCCACTGCCGTCGGCAGCGCAGACCAATGCGCGCTGTGCGCGCACGTTTGAGGATATACGTGCGCTGTACACGCATATTCCTTCTCAACTCAAACTTTTATTATTAAGAAAATAAAATTAAAAAAAAAATCTTTTATCAACGGGTAAAAACTCGCACCGGGTCCCAAACCCATGCGCGACTATTCCTTCCCCACCGTTCCAGCCCCTCCTAATTAACTTGCATATACCAATTTTGAACGGTCTTACTCAATTAGCTGAGATGCAAAAGAAAACCTGATCAGGACACTTTAAATTGTAAATCAGGTGAAATCTCGAATTCCACTTTCGATAATGTAAAAGAACTTTAAAATATCTTTCGAATGATGTATTAGAAATAATTTAATCATAATTAGAAATTGAAATATTGAAATTTGAAATTATTACAGCGCCATCTGGCGGTACAAATTTCAGTATTCCACTGTTCGATTCCAAATCAAAAAAGCTTTTGAATGATGTATTACTTATGAAATTATTTTAATTAGTAGCTGAGATACAAAAGAAAACGAATTCAGGAGACCTCAAAAAGTGTAAATCTGGTGAAAACTGTCGATAATATAAAAGAACTTTAAAATATCTTTCGAATGATGCATTAAAAATAATTTAATCATAATTAGAAATTGAAATATTGAAAGTTAAAAAAATTACAGCGCCATCTGGCGGTAGAAATTTCAGTATTCCACTGTTCGATTCCAAATCAAAAAAGCTTTCTAATGATGTATTACGAAATTATTTTATTTAGTAGCTGAGATACAGAAGAAAACTAATTCAGGAGACCTCAAAACGTGTAAATCTGGTGAAAACTGTCGATAATATAAAAGAACTTTAAAATATCTTTCGAATGATGCATTAAAAATAATTTAATCATAATTAGAAATTCAAATATTGAAATTTGAAAATATTACAGCGCCATCTGGCGGTAGAAATTTCTGTAATCTATTGTTCCATTCCAGATAAACAAAGCTTTCAAATGATGCATCACTCATGAAATTATTTTAATTAGTAGATGAGATGCAAAAGAAAACCTAATCAGGACACCCCAAAACGTGTAAATCGGGTGAAATCTCGAATTTCATTTTCGATAATGTAAAAGTACTTTAAAATGTGTATCAACTAAAATAAGCTTTCAAATGATGTATTACTTATGAACTTTTTTTAATTAATAACTGAGATACAAAAAAAAAACTGATTCAGGACACCTCAAAACATGTAAATCTGGTGAAAACTTTCGATAATTTAAAAGAACTTTAAAATATCTTTCAATTGATATATTAAAAATAATTTAATCATAATTAGAAATTGAAATATTGAAATTTTAAAATATTATAGCGCCATCTGGCGGTACAAATTTCTGTATTCCACTGTTCGATTCCAAATCAACAAATCTTTCAAATGATGTATTACTTATGAAATTATTTTAATTAGTACCTGAGATACAAAATAAAACCGATTCAGGAGACCTCAAAACGTGTAAATTAGGTGAAATCTCGAATCCCACTTTCGATAGTATAAAAGTACTTTAAAATATCTTTCGAATGATGTATTAATAAAAATAATTTAATCATATTCAGACTTCGAAATATTGAAATTTAAAAATATTACAGCGCCATCTGTCGGTAGAAAATTCTGTAATCTACTGTTCAATTCTAAATCAATAAAGCTTTCAAATAATGTATTACTTATAAAATTATTTTAATTAGTAGCTGAGATACAAAAGAAAACCTAATCAGGAAACCTTAAAACGTGTAAATCACGTGAAATCTCAAATTCCATTACTTATGATAGTCGGTTAATGGAAGGTGACAGAAATTTGTGGCGTCTACTCTTGAAATTCCATTCAAATAAGTTTCAAAATGACATATTACTTTTGAAATTATGCTAATTAGAAGCTGAGATACAAAAATGATATAAACACTATTATAAAACGATTTATGTCTGACTTTTTCGTGGTTTTCTCCGAAACTTGGGTAATTCCGGGCTAAATACTGTTCAAAATCCATAGTATGAAATGTGAAAGGAGTATCAGAATTCGAAATTCTGCAAAATATAAAACAATAAAGGCGTTCTGGGTTTTCCGTTGTTTTCTCCGAAACAACCGTTCCTTTTCTACGTTTTTGCCCCTTCCCCCCCTTTCCGTCCCTTCTAATAATTTTACACTTGAAAATATCCGCAATCGATTTATCTTTCCTTGAAACCTAATAATAACAATTTCAAACGCTGTAACTCTTTTTATTTATTTATTTATTTATTTTTTATTTTTTCTGGCCGTTTGCTTGCCCCCCCCCCCTCCCCTTCAAGCCCTTCCTAATAATTCTTCACTTTCAAAAATATTCAGAATCGAAATATCGGGCGTTAAAAACACCAATATTACGAAATTTCAACGGCATATCTCAATTTAAAATAGTTGAAAATATAATACAAAATTTAATCTCATTTTTTTGTTTATCCACATATTTTCATGAAAATTGAACAGTAGCTTTATAATATGCTGTCTAGGCCGAATATGAATTCAAATGTAACGTGAATTAAAATTTGAAAAAAATTGAAAATTGCAATATTTTTCCCTACTACAAAACACGTGACATCTTGATCGGTTGCAATCATTTCCTTTTTGATGACAGACGATGGGTCTTCATTACTGGCATTTGAAATGATGTTGCCACAGAAAATTCATACTTTAGTTAATTTTAAAAAATCTAATTGTTGTACCGATAAACCACTTGCACACTTAGATTCAGAAAAAATGACCCTTTCATTTGGTATCGAAATTGTAACGATCGGACAAATATTTCTAATTTATTTTCCACTTTTTCTGCTTTGAGATCGCTTTTAGATTAGACATGAGTGGACATTTTAATTAATATCTCCACAACTAATTAAAATTTTTAAATTCTGTTTCGAGGAAAACATCGGAAAGGCTCCAGAGCATCCGTATGTCAATTTTTGTACGTCTGCGTTCAATAGGGGCTGAACGTATAAAAGAACAGACAGACAGACAGACAGACAGACAGACAGACAGATAGACAGACAGACAGACAGACAGACAGACAGACAAACCTTTCCTTTTATTATTATAGATTTTTTTGAAGTATAATATGCAAGTATTCAACGAATTTTAACGCTGCTTTCAGATAAGTTGATAATTCCTTTAGAGACAAATGTATCAAATATTTCGTAAAATGTGAGTATTTATATAAAAATGTTTTAACTTCGCATGTGTGAACGATAAGATATGATGCAAAGTAATCAATCGTCTTTTTACTCAAATCTTGTTAGCCCGCTAATTAATGTCGTAACTAGATCACCACTGAGAAACACGAGGTCAAGGACAAGTCTTTACAGTTTGAGAAAATTTTATCAAGTAGGCATCTCATAAATTGAAAAGACTCATCCGTATGTATAACTTGTTTGTAACTTTTGAGCAGATGAGTGTTATGTAAAATTGTGTTGATTCAATTTTTATTTGGATCATTCGACAGATGGCGCTGCTATGCCATATGCTTTTTACTTTTTTCTATATTCAGTAGAAGAAAGTATTGGATTTGTAAAAATTTTCGACCTTAAGTTTTTGATGGATTTACACGCTTTGAGAGCTGTGGAACACGATTTGACCATTTTTAGAAAATGTCTGTCTCTGTGTGCGTGTGTGACAAAATTTTGGGGCAACTGTATCTCAGCTACTACTGCACAGAATTTCATACAAATTGGTATGTAGTTACACATTGACATAAATTAGTGCCTATCAACTTTTGGTAAAAATTGTCCAACAGCTTGCGTTGCCATCTAAATTTTTCTAAAATTCTAATTAAAATTCTCTCTTTTCCATTTCTACATTTTTAACATGATGGTATAGGACAAAATTTTGTATAACTGTGCATAAAGAGAATTATTTTTTAATAATCATTATGAAATATATATATAATAATTATTTGTAATAGAGATAGTCAACTGGGGGAAAAAATGTGCATGTAGGAGCCTCGCCTCCCCCCTCGAGGGGAGTAAATTTTCACGATGGGTATCTTTCAAAAGAGCTCGCCAGTACCTTTAAAACGAATGGTTGAACCATCGATCTGCGATAATTTAAGATAAATTTATCGATTTTTTTTCATTTATTACAAAAAAAAAAAAAAAAGTTATCTATTGAGAGTAAAATTGACTTTTTTTTTTTTTTTTTTTTTGATATTTAGTGTTATACTATTTCTCTAATATGGAAATCGTCTGCATTCATCATGGAAGATAATTTTACTAAATAATAAGTTTAGTAAATTATTTTTACTGAGTGAATTTGTATAGGAAAATATAGAAGAAAGTCATGTGGTGACCACAACGTACTAATTTTGTAATTAAATTTTTTTAGATTTTACAGGTGCACTAAATTTATACATAATAATTTCAAATCTGACAATTGGACGATTAATCAGTGCTTTGGTTTGGGTTGGTATCTACACCAGAGTTGCAAACATTTGTAATTTATTTCGCAGAATTGTTAATCCTTGCTTTTATTCATACCGCATTTTTTTTAGAGTAATGTTCTTCCCGTCTAACCAAAATTGCATATTGTGGCAAAACTACTCTACAAAAAAGCGGTGTGAAAAAAAAAAAAAAAAAAAAAAAAAAAAGGCGGATATTAATAATGCTACGGTGAAAAACAAAACAACAACAATAATAATAATAATAAAATTATACTTTTAAAAAATTAAAGAACACGCTTTTATTGAAATGTGAACTAAAAAGCACAAAATATCCATCTTTATAGTATTAAAATGCAGGATAAGAAAAATCGTGTGAGTGACACACCATAATATTTACATCGTTAATAAAAATAATTTAGAATTAAACAAAAACCATTTTTAAAAAATCTCCCCTGATTGGGCTCGAACTAACCTTTAGGTTCGTAACCCGGAGCTTTACCTCACAGCTACAGCGTTCACATAATGAAAGTCTTTTTTTACAATATAGATTTTTTGTTTGCTCCCAGAGCGGTTATAAACATACATACAAACATGCATACAGGTGAAGCTAATAAAAGCGTGTTAAAAATAGAAATGTCAGCAGCTCTGCTCTTTGGTCATTAATTGATGGAATATATAGTATGAGACAGTAAGAAAAATCTGCCATTGTTCCTCAAGGTGCTGAGATTAAAATTAACAGAACATAAGCCGGTAGAAACTGAAAATTACTAATTATTTGATTGTGTGTCCTCCCCCCCCCCCTCACCTCACCTTTTTTATGTACTACTAGCAAGTCTTGCCTCCTGTCGCTGGTCACCACATTTAAATTGATTTTCAAAATAATGATAATAACAGTAATAATAATCTACATCTAATAATAATCTATTCTATATTTCTTTATAAATAAAAACTAAAAAGAAAATTCCTCCGAAATCGCTCAAAACCTTGCTTCGGTTTTCCGATGCCTTCGACAGTGTCTTCTCCGCTCATGCAATGTGAGTTCCGGATCCTCACTATCTGCATTTGCATCTTAACTCGACATTTCAATTTAGGTGCTCATTGGGAGACAAATTGACTCCGCTATTATTCAAGAACAATGTTTTTTTTTTTTTTTTTTTTTTTCTTTTTCTTTTTTTAATATAGATGGCTGTATTTCTGTATCTACTGAACACTTTAGTTTTGGCACAATGTTTTAGAGAGACCTAGTATCACCTGTTTCAGAAACCACTTTTTGAAAAAAATGAGATTTTTGTCAGTTAATGGTGAAATAACAAATAACTCCTTATTACAGCAAAATAGTATTTCTACAATTAACTGCGATTAAACAATAAATTTATTTATTTATTTTCACTTATGGATATTATTCGGTCAACCATAAAATGACAGCAATTTAACGCTAAATATAGTAATACATATTGCAATACGTTTTGACCTTATGAGACAAAATTTGTAATGTGTACATATTTTGCTTCCCATTTTAAATCTTTTATTTTGATTGATTGATTTAAATATAAATACTAAACAGAGGTCTTAAATATGTATATGGCTGTTAAATCTTAATGTCTTGGCATCAAATTTAAACGTTAAAACTGAGGGGAGGAGGAGAATGAAATAAACACGAAACAGTAAAATGCTTCACTAAATGTAGTCTCAATAAATCCAAATTATAACCACATATTATTATTATTATTATTTTTCAGACATAAAATAATCATATTTATTTATTTACACGTGAATGACGAAATAAGCATACAATTTTTTTAATATGTACAAAATTTTTAAAGTTATAATGATGCCAATTTTGTCAGATATGCATGAAAAAAATTAATTTTTTATAAATTTTTATTATTTGCGTGTAAATAAAAATATTTCTATTTATGTCGAAAATAATAATATAAGATACGTAAACTTTATTGGCAAAAGCTTAATACGCTTTAAAGCTGTTTTTTTTTTTTTTTTTAAGCCAATATAAGGCTTTTGTTTTCATTTCGAAAAATAAATAAATAAATAAAAATAACTAATCGAAAAATAGGGCTTCGAGGTAGAGCAGGATAGTTCAAAACAGACCTCTATGCAAAATTCTGTAACTCTGTGGCCAGCCGTATCAAAGTGTCAGCCGTGCGATGCGTCAAAGCGACTAACGCACAACACACATACACAGAATCAATAAATATCTTAATTATTTATTTAAAAATAATCACACACAAGAACATGAAATTTTCTGCTTAAAAAAAAAAAAAAAGAAGAAAGAAGAACACACTGTCTATCTCTGTGTTGTATATGTCTACGACATTGAAACTCGCTCGCAAGCAAATGGATTGATTTCAATGTTTTTTTTTTTTTTTTTTTTTCTCCTTTACAGAAATGCATAAAATTTGTAGACTTTGCTGCTTTATATCAAAGAATCGCGATCTTATATCGTGAAAATTAACATATTTTAATTTGTAGTGAAATCTACACTCGACTATTCTGTGCCAAAATTATTTTTTTCTTTTATGTTTTCTCTTTTTTTTTTTTTTTTTTTTCCAAATGTGTATGTCTTTTTAATCTACTAGGGGGCTCTGCCCCCTGCTCGCTCCGCTCACCAACCCCCAAGGAAGGCTTTCCCTCCCCCCGACTTGCTTCTCTCATTAACCCCTGCTGGATTCTACCCGGCTATTCTCAACTTTGCCTTTCATTGAATTGGAATATTAATAATACATAATACAAGAGAAAAGTTTAACAATATTATAGATATCCACCATATTTGGTATCACATTGAAATACACAATATTTAATATTATATCGTTTCTAGTATATGTGAAAAATATGTCTTAACGTTCGACAGTTTAATAACAATTTGCCATTATTTTGAGAGAAAACATATGTTAGACAGCTAGACACACAAAATAAACAACGATAGCACTAACTGTTTAGAACAGAGAGAAATTCTTAACATCTAAATGATTTAGCGTTACAGCTTTAGTATACGATCCACTTGTTAAATTTTTGTCCTTGTTTGACGATGAATTTTTCGGGTATTATTGCTTGATTAAAGAAATTATGAACTTATTTTTTCTAATGCCTATATTTTTTACTATTGAATTTTTTTAGTTAATTTAGGGCAATATGTAACACTCTGCATTTATTTCCAATGTACAGCAAGGTTTAAAATGGTGCTTACAACAGTAAAGATGCAACATTTAAAGTGCATTTTTCCTAGAATATGATTTAGTCGGATCCATTGAAAATAAATATCTTATGTGATTATTGCAATTATTTTAAACATTTCATTAGTAGTAGTACGACAGGACAATTTTTTTCAGATAGCAATTTTGCATTGTCGCCATGAATTGGCCAAGATCCCGTCAATATCTGATTTTACCATTTCTTAAACTATATTACATACTAAGTTAAATCGGGGGGGGGGGGGGAAATCACATTTTTCGAAACCTACTGATAAGTGAAAAATTCATCCTTGATTATATTCTAATAACGAATTGCCGGTTTGGAGTATTCGAGATAGACCATCACCATTCATAAATTGGATGGCTTTTGAATATTTGTTGACAATTTGAATAAATATTCATGATGGCTCCTGAATACTTGTTGGTGATATCTTCTGAATAATTATTATTGTTGGCGATATCTACTGGGCTACATCTTCTGGATATGTACTGATTACACCTTGATTTTTTTACATATATATTATATAATATTGAATTTAGAAAATAAAAAATCTGATGTGGGCACCACATGACTTCCTTATACACTTTTAGAAATATACATAATGTTAAAAAACATTGACATTGGACCCGAAACAGTTGGCTAAAAATATTTAAAAAAAATGAATTATCACCGTGTTCTGAGCTTTTCTGAAAGTTAGCTAAAAACCGATTGCAAGATTTGTACTGGTAACGCTGACGAAGGCAGCAGGGACCCGAAAAAAATTGGCTAAAAGTATTAAAAAAAGGAATTTTACCATGTTCTGAACTATTCTGAAAGTTTCAAATGTCTACCTAGTCGGGAAGTTAGTTAAATAATTTTTTTGTTGGACCATATAAACGCTGCCGAAGGCAGCAGGGACCTGAAACAGTTGGCTAAAAGTATTAAAAAGATGCACATTCACCGTGTTCTGAACTATTCTGAATGTTTCAAATGTCTAGCTATAGTCGGGAAAATAGTTAAATAAATTTTCTGTTGAACCATGTAAACGCTGCCGAAGGCAGCAGTGACCCGAAACAATTGGCCAAAAATATTTTAAAAATGCATATAATATTTTAAGATACAATATTTTAAAAACTGTTTTTAAAACTATATTTAATTGTTTTTAAAATATATTCCCAAACAGTGGTTTTATCTTGTTTTTTATAGCTGTTTTCTGTTTTTATATAAGTATTCAAATGCAGAGTAAGAGAAAGTTGTGTGCGTGCTACACCAAATTATGTATTGCACAAAAGTTTTCATCCTTTTATTTCAATAAAAACGTTTAGGGATTCCCCCCACCCCCACCCCCACCCATCTCCCCGTATAACTGCTTTTTACTTTTTCTTACCCATAGGGTCGAGAAAATATAGTTTTAGGGTCAAATTTTCGAACGTGAGTTTTTGTTATATTTACATGTTCTGAGGTCCCCTGAATACGAAAATCCTGTTTTTAGCGAATGGTCTGTGTGTCTGTCTGGGTGGATGTCTGGGTGTCTGTTATCAGCATATCTCAAGAACAAGTAGTAGCAGAAATTCCGAACTCGGTATTCTAAATATGTATCATATAGGGATGCTACAGTAAACTTTCGTTGAGTTGAAACAAATGGTTCGTGTGCAGGGACACTCAAAAGCATTCAAATACATTACGTCTATGGGGGAAATTGTAGGTAAGTAGAGTTTAACATCTATAGACTGCACTAAACCAAATGAAACGAATATATGTTTTTTGTAATAGAGATAGTCAACTGGGAAATTTTTTTTTTGTGTATGTAGGAGACTCGCCCCCCCCCCCCCTCTCGAGGGGAGTAAATTTTCATGATGGTTATCTTATCTTTCAAAAGAGCTCGCCAATACCTTTAAAACGAATGGTTGAACCATTGATCTGCGATAATTTAAAATAAAGTTATCGATTTTTTTAATGTAATATTGAGAATAAATTCAACTTTTTTTTTTTTATATATATTTAGTGTTATACTACTTCTCTAATATGGAAATCGTCTGTATTATCATAAAAGATAAGTTTTTTTAAATAATAATTTTAATAAATAATTTTTTTAAAACAGAATTATTTTTTAATACCCGAATTAAATTCTATATAAATGTAGATGCATTAATGAAACGGAGGGTTGAGGGGAGTGGTAGCCCCTTCACACAGAACTAATTATCATAATAACTCTTCCGAAGACTAATTTGAATTGTTTAACATAGGTTTACAAGTTTACATAACAGTACTCGTTATCTTACCTTTTAATTTCCAACCTGTATTTATAGTATTAAATTTCAGGGTAAGAGAAAGTCGTGTGAGTGACACACCAGATTATATATATATATATATATATATTCCAGTACTGCTGCGCCAAGATCAACAACCTCATACCTATTTTTAGATTCGTATCCAAGGTTACTAGAATAATGTAAACAAAGGTAAGAAAATCGTGATAATCCGAAAATACTTTTGTGCATCATATTCTGAATTTTTCTGATAATAACATTTACGCTTAAAATTGGACTTCACACGCAACAAAGTCTTTCAATCTGCTGTAAAAGCATCGTCAACACCTGTAATAAAGAAGGATAAAACTTACTCTCGTAGTACGAGGTATAATTATTGTTGAAACTCATAGAAAGTAAATATTGATTATGATTAAATTTAAATATGTATATTTAGACATGTACGAGACAAATCCTTATTATAGTATAAAACAAAAAATAAAAACATGCGTCACTGATATATTATATTTCTCATATTATGAGATATAGCTATAGTAAAAGTGATAATGAGTCAGAGAATAATACAATCGATGTTATTTGGAAAACGAGAAAGTAAAATCATGTATAACTCTTAAATTACAGTACATTCTCATATTCTGGAATAGTTTTACTTAATTGATTTACAATGTCAATGCAACTAAAATATATTTATGCAATTATTTAGTGGATTTCTTCATCAGGAAGTAGTGAAATAATAATAATAAGAAGAAGAGGAAATAGCTGTCTTTTTCTTTATTTTTTACTCACATTAGAAATGCATAAAAATAAATTTTTGTTGACCATAAGCAATGTTGCAGTAAAATACACCGAAATTGTATTGTTAAAATGTAATGAATAAAAATCCTTTTAAGAAAATACAATAAAATGAAAAAAAAAAAAAAAATACAAAAATACAAAAATTGTTTCAGATTGAAATAACTGAACACGCCTGGGAAAAAAAAAAAATAAATAAATAAATAAAAATAAAAAAGCACATAAGTGCATCATTAAAGCTGCAACGCGCCGTTGATTTACTCATTACCTTTTACTGACTTTCATAATTTTCCCATCATTCTATTGATATGGGGTATTTATGTGTGACAATTTTTTATCTCAGCTATTTGACATTTTTGCTCGTTTTGAGGCGTGAGGAATTCGAAAATCATAAGATAAATGTGGTGACCGTCGGTAGGTTAGTCAGTTAATTAATTAGTCCATTAGTTGGTGTGAACATTATCTCAAGGGCAAATGATCGTAACGTGGTCGGACTAGTATTAAAATATCACTTATGTATGATAATGGGAGGACCCAATTGATTTTCAACGTTCCAATTTGAAAACTTCGTAAATGTTTCGAAATATAAAAATTTTTTAACATGGGCGAAGAGGACAAAAATTCGCATAAAAGTGCTTCATCAGGATTATTGCAAATTGCATTGGAAATGCTAATAATTACGTGAAAACTAAAATACGAAACTAATCCTAAGAAAGATAATCAGCAGATTAGCAAGTGTATCGAATCGGAGGTAGGGTTACATAGTAGGTGGGGTATTGTAGTTTAGGTCATGCTGAGTGATTGCCAAGTTCGTTTATATCATCATCTATCATAAAATCATTTTCATCATCATCTATGCGCAGTAGTAGAAATTTATGAAATCAAATATATGATGGCTGAGCAGAGTCCTCATATGCCAGCTAATTTGTTGTAATACTGTAAGTTAAAAGTACACGGCTTCTGACACATTTCGCTTCTCTCATAACAAAGAGGCATAACTAAAAAAATCGCGATTTTGAGTAAAACAGTAAAATTAAAAAAAAAAAAAAAAAACGTGATTTTGAGTTAAGTGGTTTTTATTTAATACCGAATGTGGTATCTATGACATGTCAAAGTGGCGCGACTCAATTCCTGTCAGTTAACTAGTTATAAGGGATTTATTGTTTGCATATGAAATTAATAATTTTGAGTTACGCCTGTTTGTTTGTCATGCGAGTGACGATTTGCGCCAATCTGTTTCCTATTAAAAATAACGCAATCACAGTTTCAAGAATTACTGGCCATCTCTCTCAAACAGACTCTTACAATCAGTCACATCCAGGCTTTTGCGTTTTTAAAGTTTTCCGCACGCCATTTCCTCTGCCGATTTCCTTTCTAGTGGCCACCGAGAGAACTAACGAACACAATAATATTGGCTACCGCCAAAATAACAAGGGTGAGGTCAAAAATAAATGTATCGCTATCGCAAACACTATGTGGCATAAACGTACATAATGAATTGTGTCGTATTTTTTGGCGTATCATTCACATCCTCATTAAAAAAGACGTCACCGCGAAATTATGGTGACAGAATCTTATCTTGATAAGCTACAATGCCGCGAGAGAGAGGATGTGGTTTTTAAAAGGCTCCAGCAACACTGATGCTTTTTTTTTTCTCTCTCCTTTAAAGGTGTAATAAAATATGATGAGAATTTTTCTGATTAGGAAAGTTTCATCAACTTACAAACTAAACCTCATAAAAATTAATTTTATTGAACTTTAAACTTTACAAAGAAATCGAAACAATTAATGATGTATTTACTCTTAGAAGAACACAATTTTGAAGAAAATAAAAGCTCGATTCGCACTTTTTTTTTCTTTGTTTTAGTATGGTTTCCATGGCCCTTATTTTTATCTACTAATAATTTTTGACTGCAGTTTTTTTTGAAAAAAAAAAAAAGCCTATATATATGGTATAACATATAATAATAATAATAATTAATCACTACAATGATTTAACACCAGGAAGGAAGACGTGAATGAATGAACAAAGAACCTGGAACATATGTGTGAATGGACACACATGATTATACATGGAATATATGTATGTACTGTTCACTTAAGAATAGTGGTGGAAAGGTGCTTAAAAAAAAAAAAAAAAAAAAAAAAAGAAAGAAAGAAAGAAGCTGGTCCCTTAATAACTCTGTCCAAAGACAGATAAAAAATATGAAAAATTCCAAATCAATAATTTGAAAATAAATAGGTGAATAAATAAATAGGTTAAACTTTCTGAACTTTTAATAGATTAAATTGAATACAATTAAATATTAAATATGATTAAATTAAAATATTTTTGGGATATGGTAGCAAGTAGACAAAATAATTGGCGACTTAAAAACTTAACCCCTTAACGATCTCGCAATTTTCAAGTAAACGTAAAAAAGTGCCTATTATTTTTTATCCAAGAAAATTGTATAAAATAAATTTTATGAACAATATATGTATTATTGCGTATTAGGGGGTTCGTAAGTTGTCCGAGAATGAAAGGCGAAACTTGCAGAAGCTCAGAAGTTTATTTACAGAAAATTCCAGAAGAATACAGGTCTATAAACCAGGTATCAACTTCAGTTTCACCAGTAAACACAGCCTAAATAACAGCTGTCGACAGCAAATTCACAGTACAAACTGTATCAGAGCATTAACATATAGCAATTGACTGCAAGCCAAAGAGATTCAGAGTTCTCTATCGTAAGGCAGTTGGCGAGAGACTAACTGAGACTGACTGATTTGGAGTAAAGCAACTCCATAAATACGCGCGTAGAAAAGCGTAGAAAATTCCAGAAATTCATCAGCCAATGAAGTTACAGCTTCCATATTTGATTATATCGATAATAAGGATATTCTCGCCAAGGAGGGGAAAAGTCGCCAAATTTGGCGCCAAAGCCATTACCCGCCTTAATGAGGCTTTTTACCGTGTTTTTCACGGGGAAATGAGCTATTTTAATGCAAAATCAAACTAGAAATGTTGAAAATTAACATTTTATCACCTGATTAAGCGTCTTTGAATGAATTTCCATAAAAATAACTATTTATTATTTACAAATTCAAAACACTGCCCCCTTCCCAAGGACTGCACGCCTCGGGCAGTACAACCCTTGGTCAGGAGGCGAAACTAAACAAATTATACAGTCTAAAATGCAAGAACTAAGTTGCATATAACAATAAAATAACAATGCAGATTGCAAAATTAAGTGCGAAATATTTATAAATTTCACAAATATGTAGTACAAATATTTACATGCAAATATTTATATTAAACATATACAAATTTAACAAATATCTATATTTTAAATATGAACATTACCGTTAAGTGTGGCATGTGGCTAACCGATTATAATGAACCAAACCACCTTCGGTTTTGATGAAGGTGTTTTTGTAATCCTTAGCACGACGTTATTCAGTCTGTTTAAGTCTGTGTAGGGACCATCCCAGTTACACTGTAGCTTGGGAGAGAGTCTTTTCAGCAGGGTTTAAAGTGTTCCTATATATTTAAAAAAATCATGAAAAACGTCCCATATTTTCCTGTATTTTATAATTCTTTACATTTTCCCTATATTTTCCAAACATTTTCCTGTATTTCCTATATTCTACATACTATTTCATTTTACTTTCATCTAACTTGTTTTCTACTTTTCCTGCTAGGCATACTGTTTAAATTCTCGTATCTTTCCAAAATACCATTCATAGCAAAAATAATTGCTTTTTCTTCTCGACATTCACTCTGCTAATGTAATTGGAAATATAATTTGCCATATCTAAATAATATTGCACACATTATAATTTTGAGAAAATAATACGATAATAAAAACTTTAATCAAAAATTAATTTTATTTCCAGTGTTTAATTTAAACAAATATTAAGCTTTTATACTATTTAATTTTTTTATCATGATGTTTAAATATATATACACTGATGGAAAAAAAAATCCCAACACCAAGAAAAAAAAATCTGATGTGAAACAACCACACGACTTCCATTACCCACTATTACACGTATTATATGCATTTTTGAGAGATAATGTGATCAGAAAACATAAAAGTGACCTAAAGAGAAAATCGTTAGAGCCATTTTTGAGATACCAACATTTACAAAAAATCAATTACTGACAGGAAAACAATAATTACATACAAAAGCATATTTAAACGTGAGTTAAAATGGCGAGTTTGAAAAAAATCCGTACAGCTGTTTTTAAAGGAACGCCCTTGGGAGACCTGAAATTGAGCTATTTACACAGGACGCGTATCAATTTTCCTGAACTAACCAACTATATCATTCGAAAGGACATCTAATAGAGTGTTTATATAGCAAATTTGAAGAAAATCGTTAGAGCCGTTTTTGAGATACGGCCTTACGGTCCCACTTCCGGTTTCCGATGTCCCACTTCCGGTTAAACTCAATTATTGACAGGAAAACAATAATTACATACAAAAGCATATTTAAAAGTGAGTTAAAATGGCGAGTTTGAAAAAAATCCGTACAACCGTTTTTAAAGGAACGCCTTTGCGAGGCCTCAAATTGAGCTATTTATACAGGACGCCTATCAATTTTCCTGAACTAACCAACTATATCATTCGAAAGGACATTTAACAGAGTGTTTATATAGCAAATTTGAAGAAAATCGTTAGAGCCGTTTTTGAGATACGGACTTACGGTCCAACTTCCGGTTTCCGATGTCCCACTTCCGGTTTTTCAATTTTCACCAAAATTTGGAAATTTCATCTGTACACCAAACGTATTTCAATTCTAAAATTTCGTAGCTCTATCTTTATTAGTTTCTGAGCTATAGTAGCCAGAAGATTCTCCACATACATACACACACACACACATACATACACACTGACCAATTGCCAAAAACCACTTTTTTGGACTCAGGGGACCTTAAAACGTGTAAATCAGATGAAAACCCGATATCGAATTTTCAGACCGAATACAATACTTCCATTACCTACAGTAGTAGGGTAATGGAAGTAATTATTGTACAATAATGAAATTTCAGCAATACATTTGTCTAGGTAACATATTTAATTGATTAAAGTTTCAAGATCACAGGTAGAGCCATTGGCGAGAAGAGCCATTTCAAATGTGAAATGTTGGTACATTAGTAACCGTTATAACCGCCAGAATTTTGAATGCAAGCATGCAAACGTGCATGCATTGTGTCGTACGGGTGTCGGATATCAGTTTGTAGGATGGAGTTCCATGCCTGTTGCACTTGGGCGGTCAATGCAGGGACGGTTAATGCTGGTTGTGGATGACGCTGGAGTTGTCGTCCAATGATGTCCCATACGTGCTCGATTGGAGAAAGATCTGGTGATCTTTACAGGCTAAGGCAACAAGTCGACACTCTGTAGAGCATGTTGGGTTACAACAGCGGTATGAGGGCGAGCGTTATCCTGTTGGAAAACACCCCCTTGAATGCTGTTCATGAATGGCAGCACAACAGGTTGTATCACTAGACTGACGTACAAATTTGCAGTAAGGGTGCGTGGGATAACCACGAGAGTGCTCCTGCTGTCATACGCAATTGCTCCCCAAATCATAACTCCAGGAGTAGGCCCTGTGTGTCTAGGCCGCAGACAGGTCGCTAGCAGGCGTTCACCTGGCCTCCTTCTAACCAACACACGGCTATCACTGCGACCAAGGCAGAATCGGCTTTCATCAGAAAACACAACAGATCTCCACTCCGTCCTCCAATGAGCTCTAGCTTGATATCACTCACGTCGCAAACGGCAGTGGTTTGGAGTCAGTGGAATGCACGCTACAGGGCGTCTGGCACGGAGCTGTCCTTGAAGTAACTGATTTGTAACAGTTCGTTGTGTCACTGTGGTGCCAACTGCAGCTCGAATTTCAGCTGCAGACGCAGTACGAATAGCCACAGCCATATACCGAACACGGCGGTCTTCCCTCTCAGTAGTGCCACGTGGCCGCCCGGAACCCGGTCTTCTTGAGGCAGTACCTTCCCTTGACCACTGCTGCCAACACTGATGCACAGTGGATACATTCCTGCCAAGTCTTTCTGCAATATCGCGGAAAGAAAACCCACCTTCTCGTAGCCCTACTACACGACCTCGTTCAAACTCAGTGAGCTGTTGATAATGGCTTCTTCGTCTTCTTAGAGGCATCCTTGACTAACATTAACCCACTACGTCAAATCTCAACTGTAAATAACGATCACGAACCTTACAGTACTTATTTAAAGCAAACCTCATTTGCACGTTCATAGTGTCGCTACTAGCGCCACACTTATGCGCGTAGCTCGAAATTTGAATCGACGTCATCTTTCAGATGTATAAACACGCTTACCAAATTTCGTTTATCTAGCACAGCTCCTTCCTGGTGTTGGGATTTTTTTTTCCATCAGTGTTTATAGATATATATATATTTTTAAATCTGTTATTTGTGGGTTAATGTGTGTATTTATAAATACAAAATATTCCCATAAAAACAATGCATGCAGGCATTCATTACCAAAATGTCATTCGATATAGTATTTTCATAATAAGAATTAACTTAATTTACAGACTGTTTCAGCGTGGATCGTACTTTCGATTCACGCTCCCCCCCCCCCCCCCCCCTCCGACTCGTAGTTGGCTCTTTGCCAAATGAGAGGTGATTTTTTTTCTCTTTTTGAGAATGCTACTTTTTTAGTTTAGTTTCTCGGCCTGTCTTAAACAGGAAGCATTTTCTTTTCTCTTGAACATGAAAAGTTATGATTTACATATCTTGATCTTGGCTCCTTTATGGAGAAACAATATTATCACCTGAATAATTACTGAATTAATTTATAATTGTGAATTCTTCTTAAAAATACTGCAAATAGTAATTTTATTTGTGTGTTTAATTTCTGCAATAAAGTACATAAGCTCTCCCAACCTGACTAGATTCTATGACTGAAATTGAAAACTTGAATTACAGATTTATAGATATTAAAGTGTTTTTATGATTATATAATTCTGCATTTTTTCATGGTACAAATTTTTTCATGGCGCAGTATTTTTTCACAGACAGTTCCAATATGATTCACTGGACTCAAGACTTCGACTTCATGGCTACAATATTCAGACGAATGAAATACTAAAGATAATTTAAAATAATTACAAGATAAAAAGAACTTTTTATATACCATGTTTTTAAATGCTCTGTTGAATCATATAAACGTTACCAAAGGCAGCAGGGACCCCAAACAGTTGGCTAAAAGTTACAAAAAGAAAAAAAAAAAAAAATGCATTGTCACCGTGTTCGGATCTATTCTAAACATTTCAAATATCTAGCTAATCGTGAAGTTACATGATTTTTTAACCAAATCATAAACACTGCCGAAGGCAGCGGAGACCCAAAACAGTTGGCTAAAAATATTTGAAAAATGCATTATCACCTTGTTCTCAGCTATTCTGAAAGTTTCAAATGTCTAGCTAGTCGGGAAGTTACATGATTGTTGAACCATATAATAAACGCTGCCGAAGGCAGCGGGCACCCGAGACAGTTGGCTAAAAGTATTTTAAAAATGCATTGGTATCGTGTTATGAGCTATTCTGAGAGTTTCGAATGTCTAGCTAATCGGGAAGTTAGTTAAATAAATTCTCTGCTGAATTATATAAACGCTGCCGAGGGCAGCGGGGACCCGAACCGTTTGACTAAAAGTATTTAAAAAATGCATTATTACCGCGTTTTGAGCTATTCTGAAAATTTCAAATGTCCAGCTAGTCCGGAAGTTAGTTAAAAATCAATTGCAAGATTTGTACTGGACAAACAATCAAACAAACAAACAAGAATCGAAGTTAATAAAAACATGGTAATAAAAATAATATATCCTATTGTAAACATTGTTACTTGGAGTTTAACAAATATAATTCAAGACAAGAAAATCTTTTCATGCAATCATTAAAAGAATTGATAATTCCATTACCATTTTATATTTTCATTTATTCTTTTACTTTTTATTTTATTTTATTTTTATTGTGCCCAATTCATTAAATAGGCACTGACAGCAGCCTTAAAATGTATTCAACCAATTATATGTTAAATACATTGGTTAATATTAAATTTTAGACTTATGATTTTGTTTTTCATTTTTTGATATTTTAAATATTGTGATGTAAAACGGTGTCATTATTAAAAATATATATATTATGTGAACTGATGTTAAATGATATAAACTGGTAGGAGAACAAACAGGCAAGAGATAATAAATATGAAAATATGTTCATCTGTTAAATTAGATGAGATTAGATTAAGGTGTATTTTACAAAGTCATTTAATCAAAAATCATTACGAGATTATAACATAATGTTGGAAAAAGCATTTTTTTACTAAAGCTCTCAACCTTCCCTTAAAATTATGTTCCTATATTTGTACGAAAAAATTCCTATATTTTCCTATTTCATTGCTTTGGCCCCTGTTTCCGTCGAACAGGGTTCCACAACCAAACTTCGTCTCTTTCCTTAAATTCATGTTGTGCATGCCTTTAAAACATACCTTGTCTTAATTTTCTCCGTTGCCATGTGAATCCGCACCCGAGCAAAGTTGTGTACATCTTCAAGTCTTGCCTGGAGATCTTGGATGTACTCCTGGCGTTCTATCTGTTACGAAGCGCGCACCAACTGGTCCTACAATTCCCGCACATTGGAGGGGGTTGCGTGGCAGCACGAATTTGGTTTTCCAGGTGGGACCATGAATGCTCCATTGGATTAATGTCAGGTGAATTTAAAGGCCAAGACATGACTTGAAAGTCACTGGAATGTTCCTCGAACCACTCCATAGCGATTTGACCCTTATGACATGGTGCATTATCCTGTTGGTAAACACCATCCCCTGCCGGAAATACTGTTGTTATGAATGGGTGAACCTGGTCTGCAATGATGTTCACGTAGTGCATAGACGTCAGTGGTTGTTCTATGGTGATTATGGGTCCTAATGTGCTCCATGAAAACATTGCCCATACCATAATACCCCCGCCACCGACTTATCTCCGTCTAACTGTGCATCCAGGAGCGAGGGTTTCCTTCGGAAATTGGCGTTGTGAGAACCCCCCCCCCCTCTTTCTTCACGGAATCTTGTATGGAGCTATCACGGACTTGATCGACAGCAGAGACAGGAAGTCTGCACTTTACAAAAGAGTGGAGGCTAGCGTGGTCTTTGAGTGCTACCAACACCATTGAATCCCGATTTCGTGCTGTCGTTTGATGGTTCCGATGTCCAGCCATCACATCAAGATCGGGTAGACGGGATGGCGCCACGATAACGGTCAAGCGACTGCCCGTGCGAAAGTTCCTAGGTGTGGTCTAGAAATCCTGGGAACCTATGGGGGCCTGATTGCATCAGGGGGTTGACCCCCCTCTCTCAAGTCCAGGAAGAGACCGGCAAACGAGCAAGAGAGAAGAGGGAGATTACCTCTAGATTTGAGAGAAGACAGATTTGATCTTGTAGATCTGGAAGAGGCAGGGAGCCTGAAATGGGCGATTAATTTTTATTTTTAATCAAGCATGATGTCTATTAAGTCTAGCTTTTCATAATGTAAAATACTTTAATTATTGTACATTCCTCCTAATTAAATTAGAAAAATTTCCAAATGGCTCTTCATTCCTGCCTAATCTTTGAATTTTTAATTTTACTTAGCTCTTTGTTTTTTCTACGTTACCACAGCGTATTCGCATACGCCCGTCAATGTGATGGATCAGAAAACATGATTTGTCAGACCATGCAAATTTCTTCCATTCTTCTAATGTCCAATTCCGATGTTTCTTGACTCACTGCAGACGCCCCATTCCGACCTAGGCCGTACGATCGTGCGGGTTAGACATCCATGACATCCACTTACACTTCTGCATCTAAAACAGTCGTACGTAATAAGATCAAGAAATGAACAATCGAGCTAATTAGCAGAAAGTGTAAAGTACAATTTTCAATCAGCAAATGCCAGTCATAATCCATATTTTTCTTTCAATTTGCAAAAACAGAAGAATGTAATGTTTTAATGTGAAAATATTACAGGTCGGAAAGGGTTATAGATGGAGGGTGGTCATAATGTAATGGCTCTTAGGTGTATAAAAAATATTATATACAATATTAGAACATGAAGAAAGAATTTTCAGAAATATTGGAGGTTCTCAAACTACTCTGTAGAAAAAAAAATCCTGAAGAATCCCCCATGGAAAAAAATTATAATTATCTACAAAGTTAAAAATTATATATATAAAGCAAAAAAAGAGTTGTTTGTTTATATAATAAAAACTGTGGAACTCAAGGAATGTAAAATATAAATAATAATAATAAAAAAAAAAATCTGCAAACTTTAACAGTGCAACACTGTTAAGTAATGTAGAGGGACAATAATTAAAAATATTTTTAAAATATTAAATTAGATTAAAAACCTTACTTTTATTTCTCCATGTCAGTAAAAGTGAGGTTTTTAATCTAATTTAATGTTTTTAGTAATATTGCTTCTCTCAAGTTTAAGAAAGTTATTTTAAAAATATTTTTTTTAAATATTGACTATGAAAAATTTAATAAAGCAACACTAAATAATTATTCAAATCCAGTTTTTTGTAGTAAAGTGCATATAAAAATAATTTTAGAATATTTGAAGAAGAGTTAATTATAAAAAGACATTAGAAGTTTTAAAATTAAAATTAAAAACACTTTAAAATTTTTTATTTTAATAAATAATTATTATTTAATTTTTTAAATTATCTTATTATGAATAATATACTTAATATTGAAAAAGGAAAAAAAAAAAAAAAAAAGAAGGAAGATAATATAGAAGAGCCGACGACAGTAATCTCTGATGACGTAGTTAGAAATTCTACTTGGAATTCTATAATGAGAGTATATAGGATGATAGAGTTTAAGAATCACAAATTATTTCCCTCTCTCTTTTTAATCAGTATTTGCTATTTTCGTTTACCTTATGATTACTGACTGCTACTTAACCTTTAACATTCAATCCACTTTTTATTTTAAATATTGTTAAACTAATTGCTAACTAATTTATTTGGCCTTGTTTGGAGTCTTCTCGCCTGTAAGAAAAACATTGGTATTCATGCTGAACGAGTGTCTCATTATGAGCCGTTTAAAGACGAAATCAAATTAGGCAGTGTTCAATGTCCCGTACCCTTCGCGAAGATTCCTATCATTGAAAAATTAAACGATTTATGGATTAACGTCTTCGGGTATGAAGACAATAAAGTGTGTCCGTTGTATGTTTCATCAAGAAATGACTCTGGTAGTCAATTTATTACTAATAGCAAATGAGGCTAGTCAACACCATTACTGTTGGATTAAACTTTTCGCGGCTGCTAAGTCATTTAACCAAATTCAACGGTGAAGTATATTATTGCTATAGATGTTTGCATCGATTCTCAAGACAGGACTTATTACAGTCACAAGTCCAATACTGTAAAAACTATTCACCCCAAGTCGTTGTCTTACCTGAAGAAGGAGAAAACATTCTACAGTTTTCAAATATCCACCTCCAGCATCCCGTGGGGTATATTATTTACGCGGACTATAAAAGTCTGCTTATCCCCATTTCATCCACCACGCCATCAAATCGACTTTCCTATACAGAAAAAACAGCACGACATGAAGCCTGTGGATATACCTATATCATTATTGGTCTTGATGGTCATTCTATGAAACCTATACACATTTATCGAGGCGAAAATGCCGTAGAACATTTCCTTGATAAAACTATGCAAGAAAAGGAATTGTTAGGTGAAAAGTTAATGAAATAAAGTTATGTCTTTGACTTCTGAGGAAGAGAAGGATTTTCAAGAAGCCACTGCTGTTTTTGACAAAAAGCATTATTTGGTAAAAGAGTATGGGACCATGATCATATTATGGTGCTTACAGTGGAGCTGCTCATTCAGGGTACAATCTGAAATATAGATAGTCGAAGAATATTCCAGTAGTGTTTCACAATCTGAAACTTTATGACGGACATCATTTAATGACTAAGCTTGGAAAGTATAAAGGTTTTGTTGTACTTGTTTTCTTAGATTTCTTTCAGTTTTTACCAACTTCATTGGAAAAACTTGTAAACAATCTGGAATTATCACAATTTTGTATTTTGAAAGAGAATTTCCCATCCAACACGCCATTTCATTTACTGACACGCAAACGTGTTTATCCATATGACTATTTTAACTGCTTAGTAAATACGAAGAAACATATCACTCCCTCCTCCCTCTGCTTTTTCTAACACATTAACTGAAGAGTGTATTTCCGAAGAAGATTAAGAACAAGCCAAAACAATTTGGAATTCATTCAAGATGAAGACACTGGGTAATTATCACGATTTTTATGTAAAGACTGACGTATTATTCCTTGCAGATGTATTTTAAAATTTTAGAACTTTGTGTCAACAAGATTATGAAATTGATTGTGCATATCTATTCTATATACATCACCAGGACTATCATGGCAAGCCTGTTTGAAGATGACTGGTATGCAACTAGAACTCTTAACAGACATTGACATGTTATTATTGATCGAAAGAGGTGTGAGAGGTGGAATCTCACAAATAAGTCATCATTACGCCAAAGCTAACAATCCATACATGACCGAATATAATCCAAACGACCCAAAAAGTTATATTATATACTGGGATGCTAATAACTTTTACGGTTGGGCTATATCACAGTACCTACCTTACGGAAACTTCAAGTGGGTCAACGCCGAAAATATCTGCGAAGATTGGATTTTATCCCTTCGAGGTGATTCCAATATTGGTTTCATATTTGAAGAAGATATGGAATGACCCCCCACATCTTCATGATTTCCATACAGATTTGCCACTAGCTCACGAAAAGTTCACATTGACAAAAGAAATACTCTCACCATATGCTAAATAACTTTTGGATAACAATAAATTAACTTCATCAACAAAATTAATACCTAATTTGAATAGTAAGCAATATTATGTAAGCATACTAAATGAATATTGGAAACAATACTTGTAAATAAGGTAAAAAGAATCACGATTTAATATTGTACACTTAGTTATATTTGACGAAATTTTATGTATATACTAATTAAGGTGATGTATTGTAAGCATACTAAATCGAATATTGGAAACAATATTTGTAAATAATGTAAAAACTGTGAAATTGATCAAGATTTAATATTGTAAACTTAATTATATTTAATGAAATTGAAAGTATATACTAATTAGTGTGATGTAATGTAAGCATACACTTAAAAAAAAAAAAAAAAAAAAACGCCGCCAAAAAAAAACGAAAAAAATTGTCATCCAGGACGACAGTCAAAAACCTTTTTCTTCACAGAAAAAACCGTTTAAAAAAAATGGAAAAATCTGTAAATATTCCCGTAAAAAATCATGGAATACTTCTGTTAAAACAATGTAATTCTTCTGTGAATGCAACGAAATTTGACTATTTAAAAAACAGAAAATTCATATTTTAAAAACATTTTTCTTTCTGTGAAGTAAACAGATCTTTTCTGTTTTTTAAACAGTGAAATTATGTTATATTTGCAGAAACAAAATGTTACTTTAACAGAAATCTTTTTAAATGTGGACCTGGGAAAACAGGTACCTTTTACAGAAAAAAAAAAAGATTTTTCGTAAACTTAGAGTAAATTTCTGCTAAAATAACAGCTCTTCTTTTGCACACATAATAACAAAAAAATCTGTTTGCACCACAGAAAAAAAACTGTTTTTAAAAATGAATTTTCTGTTTTTTAAACAGTCATATTCTGTAATTTTTCAGAGAAATCATGTATTTTTTACATAAAAAATATAAATTTTTCCCGTACATTTACGAAATATAAAATTCGTTTAATAGTTGTTATCCGTAAACATTACGTATAACAACGACTGTTTAAAAAGAGAAAACCTTTTTTAAAAATAGTTTTATCTGTGAAGAATACAACATTTTACTGACGTCCTGGCTGGCAGTTTTTTTTCTGTGTGGGAGCAACGGTTGCAATCTCTTTAGGTCAGCAAGCTGCACTGTCAAAGAAAGTCCTGTTTGCTGCCAGAAATTTTCTGTAATTCAGAAAAGTACGTTCTATCAACGGAAAAATTACGTTGATAGAACGTACTTTTCTGAATTGCAGAAAATTACTGGCAGCAAACAGGACTTTTTTTGACAGTGTGGTGCTGTCGAACTGAAAAACAAATGTGTAAATTGTGAAGCATAGTAGATTTTCTTGAAGGGCTAGCTCACAACAGCAGGATTCGTTTGATTTTGCCCGGCCCGAAAACACCCAGGGTTTTTTCAAAATCCTTATTTAAAATTCCACTTTTATCTAACTTACAATAAACATATAAATATACACCCAAGAGCCATTACATTATGACCACCCTGTTAATAACATGTAGGACCACGTTTATCCCTCAAAACTGCCTGCACCTAACATAGGATTAACTCTACAAGGTGCTGATAGGTAATCTGATGTATGTGTTACCAAGCGCGCACCAACTGGTCCTGCAATTTCCGCACATTACGAGGGAGTTGCGTGGCAGCACGAATTTGGTTTTCCAAGTGGGACCATGAATGCTCTATTGATTTATCTTTTGCGTCACGCTATCCAAAACTGCAAGTAAAATTTGTGTAAATGTTTGATACTATGTTTTGGATAGCGTGATGCAAAAGATAAATCAATTTATTGAAATAAATAATTTTACTTTATAATGCAAACTCGGTGAAAGTATAATTATTTGACAGTATATTTGAAAATTAAAAGCACTGTTTAAATGTGTAAATATACTTTATTAGACAAAACAAAAGTAATTTTAATGGAATCTAAAAACATATCTTTTAAAATAACACCGAGGCGCCACTGGCATTTTTATATAATTCCTTTTAAAACTGTTTATTTTGAATTTTAAATACGAATGAAAAAGCATCTAGTGAGTGTATTTTATATATCTGTCTGATCTTGAAGTTAAAAATATTACGTTTGCATTATAAATATAAATAAAAGATAAAAGTAAATGATCAAATATGAAAATCTATGTATACTTTAACTAATTGCAAAGCGTCACTTAAAATTTGATATCATTATTTTTAAGACTCATATTTCAAATTCTTATAGCCATAAAGTAGCGGCGTCACAAACTTTTAAGCCGTTAAGGGTTTTTTGAACTGATAATGTTTACACACATTTTTTTCCCCTTTTAAATGAGTAAAATTCAAGTTGACTAAAATATAACCTTTGTTTACTGTCATTCACATAAGCTGCCACGCCTTTGAATCCCCCTACCCCCCTTTCTTTTCTTTCCTTTCTTTTCTATTTCTTTTATTTCCGCTCCCCCCTTTTTTTTCTTTTATGGACAATAGAGAACTTTCTCCGTGAATCTATTCTTGGAAAACAGGTGATTTGTGTCCAGGTAATGTGCACGTTTGTATTGTAGTTATCCATTTTCTGGAACAGACACAGACAGATAGGTCCTTCCATAGCTTCGGAAAATACATGACAATGGCTCATGGCTATTACTTTCTGACTATTATGTCATTGTGATAATTTTGTAGGAAAATTGTCACTACAGGCAGAATTTTACGTAAAGGGGATAAAAGTAGATCATGGTGGTCATATAAATGGAATGTAGATTGATCTGTTAGTGAATGTCTGTAGAATGCAATTTGCAATGCCATGTAAATTGAAACTGAACCGTCTTGTCCACATTTTGTTGTTTAAATATTTAAAGAATAAGAATAAACATCCTAATAGGGGTGGGTGGGAGGAAAAATGAATATCTCTTTGCAAAGAAGCTGACGATTTTGAAGTAATTATTAGTTTTTCGCTATTTATTTTAATTAAGGTAATTTAATTATTTTTTTTCTTTCTTTCTTTCTTTTCTTTTAAAAAGAAAAAAAAAAAAGAGGAGGAGTGGAAAAATTTAGATTATGAGCTATAAAAATGTCAGAATAATATGGCAAGTAGTTTTTTTTTTTTTTAAGAAAAAAGAAAGGGGGGAAAAATACTTTTTTTTTTATCTTTGTCATTAAAAATGGTTAAAAAATGATAACACGCCATTCTTTTAAAATCTGATTACCGATGTGCATGTACTCAAATTGTATCTTTATAATGTTTCGTAATGGTTCTCACACATGCCAAGTTTTGTTCAATTATACAGAAAAGAATCTGTGAATAGCTAGCTCTCACGTAAATTAGAAAAATTGCATCATAACAACGCTATCTGCTGAGCGATTTTACACTAAAAGTTGATAGACATTAATTTATGCCAAGCTGTAAGAAAATGCAAAAAGTTGCAAGTTCTGTGAATTAGTTCTTGAGCTAGAGCTGCGATAAAATTTTTGTCACGCGCATAAATGCAAACAAACCGACAGACAGTGTCTAAAATTAGTGAATCAAATCGCTTTCCGGACCTCCCAAAACGTTTGCGAAAACTGGAAGTCGAAAATTTTAACGAATAATCCTTCACTTTCTTCTATAGGACACAGAAAAAAGTAAAAAAAAAAAAAAGAAGAAGAAGAAGAGAAATATTAATCGCAAACCGTATCCCAGCTCTTTTGTGTGCTCCTGTAATTCATCACAAAGGCTACATACATACATACACTGTTTTGTTTAGGAAATATGTTATATTGAACAAAATTAACGTATATCAGTTTCTTGACGATCCAATTACATTTATGAAAAATCCAGAAAGACAGATAAATAGAACTCAGAAATTATTTTTAACTATGTTAGGCAATATTAATATTACTAAAAACACAGAAATTTGTAGATCTAGGTTAATCTGTTTTTGAACTATTAAGCCGTTTTTGTAAGATAAAAGTTTGAAAATTATGTGTGAATCAGTCTAAGACAAATTAAAAATAATAATATTCAATAAATGTTTTATTGACCCAAGACAGTATGCAACATTTTTATAATTTAACAACTTATTATTTCCTGATACATAAAATAATTTTCAACCATGAAAGCATAGGTTTGCAATTGCAGATATGCAAATTTCGAAGTATTCAAACAATGTTTTCCGTCTTACCGAAAAAAGAGAGAGAGAAGTATGCTTATATATATATATATATATATATAACCTAAATCTACATGCCTGAAAATGATGAAACATAACCCCCTCCTTTTTCAAGAAAAGTGACATGACACAAATCAAAATACAGAAATTTTGAGTTTATGTCGTTGAAAAATACGTATGAAGCTCACCAACGTGCGTGAAAAACATCTCATCTCGAAAATTTTTCGCCTGAGAGGCAATTGTGTCAGTTTTGTCATAGATACTACTACTAGCGCGGAAACGCGGGAAAGCTCGCGTAGAACATCTGCATTACCTACATACCTAATATGATTTTCAGAAAAACTTCAAATAAAATCCCTGAAATTTTCATTTTTTTTTTTCATTTCATTATTATTATTGTTATAATTAATAATAAAAGAGGTTTAAATCTTTGACGTTAGCATTATAATTTCAGTTTCATAAAATAATTATTTCCGATGCTAAATTAAAAATTCTCAGAATTAAATTAAAATATTGTTATATTAAAAATCAATTATTTTCTAAAATTTGAAGGAATTAAATAACCATATTATCTTTCATAACAGAAATTCCATAGTGAATAAATTTATCTGCAAAATAAAAAAAAGAAAAATAATAATAATAATAATAACGCTCCTTATATTTATAATGAATGAAAATTCTGAAAACATATGACAGATGGCGCCACTACCATCCTGCCACAAATGCGAGGCTAACTGGCTATAAATTTTTCCAAATATACTTTTATACATGAGATTTTGAGCATATGTTTGGGCATAAAAAGTTAATAATTTTTCACTTTATTTAAGAAAATATGCATCTCAAGTGTATTAGATTCAATTTTTGTATCCGAAATCTCCAGCCAAAGCGCTTGTAATCGCTTTGTCTCTAACAGCCGAATTTGTACTTTTCATCTGGTTTGACCAATCAGGTAACACCTTAAGTCACTACCATATCATTTCGACACAATTTAATCATAACTGGTCCTCGTTAGAGAAATAGTCTATAGATTCAATGATTAACAGTTATCTTTAAGCTGATTTTTCTCGTATATTGCATTTTTGAGTTGTGTTACTGTTATTTTTCTTGCCAATGCCAGAGTCAGGATCTGATTAATCCACGGAACGACTGAGCACGGAACCACTGAACGAGGGAACGCAAAGCCATATTTTTATCGACCTTATTGTTATTGGTAGTAAGTAACGGAAAAGAGTAGTGTAAAAAGGACAGTTCACCAACACGGTGGAGGCGTAGAGGCGTATTGAGGCGTAGGGTGGTGGCGCGCCCCCACCCTTACACCTCTACGCCTCCACCGTGCTGGTCAACGTGTCCTTTTTACACTACTTAGTCATCCTAAATTTCGGACTTAGTATTTTTTTCACAATTTCGGAGACTTCAAAATTTTTTCGAATTTTTGCAGGAGGGTTAGATGACGTCACGATCTTTTGGGACTTTAATATTTAGGTGTTGCCACCGGAAGAATAGAAACTTTTGAAGAGTTGTCATTCGGGGATTATAAATTGATTACAGAATTAAATAGAAATTTTCCTATGTATTTCAGTGAATTTGTCAAAATAAAACAAAGGTTGGTGAGTATTATATAATTAAAAACATTGAATGTGAATGGTATAGACATTAAAATTTAGATGTTGCCATTGGAAGAGTATAAATAATTTCCGGTGGGACTTAACATTTTTGACTGAATGAAACAATGATTGACTGAAGTTAATTAACATCAGTAACAATTTATGAGTATTTTAGAAACTTAGCATTTTTAGAGATTAAAAATATATTGTGTTAAGATAATAAATAAGGAATTTAAATAGGAGTTCATACTTTTAGTGACATCATTACAAATTTATATTACGAAATTTTTACAGAATTAAATAGAAATTTTCGTATTTTGTGGATTAACACATAGATTTAAAAGCAAAACAAATAATAAATAATTTAACATTCATTAAAAATGTAAGACACTTAAAAATTCTAACTTTATTTTAACACTAAATAAGTTTCACTTTTTAAATTTATTTAGACTATCTTAGAAATAATATTATTACATTCGTTAAAAATTGAACCCACATGCACTTTAAAAAATTACTATCATATAAATTAAACTAAATATAATAAAAATTATGTAAATTAAACTTTATATTCTCAATAAAAAAAGTTTAACATTTCTTTAAACTCTATCTTACATTCGTTAAAAATTTAACAGAAGTTTTTAATCAGTTAATAAATTTTGTATACAGTTATGTTATATAAACTTAATATAATAAAAATTATATAAAATCACATACTGTTATTTAAGCTCTAACTTTAAAATACTATTTTTACATTCTTTAAAAATTGAACACTCATACACTTTAAAAAATTACTATCATATAAATTAAACTAAATATAATAAAAATTATGTAAATTAAACTTTATATTCTCACTAAATAAGTTTAAAATTTTTTTAAACTCTATCTTACATTCGTTAAAAATTTAACAGAAGTTTTTAATCAGTTAATAAATTTTGTATACAGTTATGTTATATAAACTAAATATGATAAAAATTATATAAAACACATACTGTTATTTAACCTCTAACTTTGAAATACTATTTTTACATTCTTTAAAAATTGAACACACATACACTTTAAAAAATTACTATCATATAAATGAAACTAAATATAATAAAAATTATATAAAACACGTACTGTTATTTATGCTATAACTAAACAAATACGATAAACAAAAGTTTCAAAATCAGTAAATGAGGATATATATGTTATAAATTAAACTAAATATAATAAAAATTATATAAATTAAACTTTATATTCTCACTAAATAAGTTTCACATTTATTTAAACTCTAACTTACATTCGTTAAAAATTGAGCACATGCACTTTTAAAAATTACTATCATATAATAATAATTAATCTAAAAAATTGCTTACAAAGACATAAATTATAAATAAAGAAAAAAAGAAAAAAAATTACTATCATATAATAATATTAATCTAAAAAAAAATGCATACAAAGATATATAGTAAAGTTATAAATATAAAAAAAATACTATCATATAATAATATTAATTTAAAAAAAAAAAATTACTATTATATAATAATATAAATTAAAAAAATTACTTTCATGTAATATAAATTAAAAAAATTACTTTCATATAATAATGTAAATTAAAAAAAAATTACTTTCATATAATAATATTAATTAAAAAAATGCATACAAAGATATACAGTAAAGTTATAAAATAAATAAATAAATATAAAATAAAATAAATATAAAAATAAAAATAAAATAAAAATGACTATCCTATAATAATATTAATTTAAAAATACATACAATGTTTAAAATCAACAATTAAATTTTATATACATTATAATTAACTAAACTTTATGCTGTTACTATTAAATAAATTTATCCTAACACGAAAACTTTACATAAATTTTATAAGCAAAAAGCTATAAGTACATGTTATTTAAATTAAACATTATATTGATACTACACAAATATTATTTAACATTTATTCGAGTTTAACACAGTAATATAATTCATACTATATTGAATGAAACAGGTAAGTACTTTTAAACTTGAAATAATAAAAATAAGTTATTTTTATAAAATAATTGATATAAACTATAATAATAAAAAGGATTAGTTATATTTAAAAACTATCAGTTACTAAAAGTTATTTTGTATTAAACATTTCTATTTAAAATTTCGAAATAAATTGCATAAAAATTCAATGCATCATTTTAAATGAAAATAAACAGTTTCCTTAAAAAACAGATAATACGGAATATTCTATGAGTCAGTTATCACCTGCAACGGAAAACCCCTACAGCTGATGAATCATGTGTAATCCACACTATCTCATATAAAGATTAAGTTAAAATCATTAAAACAATACAGCGGATAATTAGGAAAATGCAATAATTTTTTCACAAAGCATATCATACAATGAGTTTTAAACGATTATTACCTACGTATCACTTAAACGGTATTGAAATAAATAAATATAAAAGTAAGTTATAGTTAAAAAATAAAAATTCGTTTGTGAAAGGAGTTTATATATTGCAAAAATTAGTTTTACTCAAATAATTTCTAAACATACACAAGTTAAATGGAAACTTTTCTAGGTTTCATTTAAGCAATAATTTTCCATGTGTGAAAGTAGTTTTATTTATGCAAAATTTAGTTTTATATAAACAAAAAAGTTTATAGTGTAACAATAAAAAAAGTTTATAGTGTAACAATAAAAAAAGTTTATAGTATAACAATAAAAAATTCCTTATAAGTAAATACCAATAAAAAATATTTTTTTAATTAATTTCTCTCTCTTCAATAAAACAATAAAAATTTCTTATATAACTTTCGTAAAGTTTTAATAAAATTTCTATTATAAACAAATATATTTACTAGAGTATACATATTAAGATATTACGTATAGAGTAGAGATACATATTAAGTTAAATAAATTATCAAATAGTAATAATAAATTATAAAACTTACTTAAAATTGAAGAAATTTCCCTTAGCGAAATGCAACCTTCAATCTTCCACACAAATGCGAGAAACTGTTTTATCGCTAGACGATGACTCATACAGATAAGAATGTTGAATCATACCTATCTTAGTATAATGTTGTTAGAGTTCTGTGTTTTTACAATAATATAAAATAGTTTATAGAGATCATTTATTTAATATCAGTTGTAAACTACATTTAAATAATGCAATAAGAGTTGAACTCTGCAATTAACCTATTAAAATATTGAAATATTTTTAATATTTTTAATTTAATTTTACTTTTTTTAATTATGCTAAGAAAATAATGAGATCAAAACAGAATTATTTTACGATAAGTCGCGCTTTTTATATTTAATAAACAAAGATTTAATAAAATGTAACTGTAATTTTTAATGAAAGGTTTTAAAATCACTTAATAGGATAAAATTAAAAACATAAATCTTATTGTTTTAGTAATTATTTTCTCTAGTTATTGAACTAAGTAATAAACTATCTATAAATAATAAGATACCAAGAGAGGTTTTTGTATAATAACTATATATTATTTTAATATATGCATTACATCGCAAGGTAAAATTTTCAACTTATTTATACGTATTGAACTATAAGTAATAAAAATTACTCATTTGCATAACCGCTAAATTTTATAAGTTGGATATATGATTTAAAAATAAAATACTAAACAATAATCTTTATGAGAGAATTTGGGTGAAACTATCACAGAAGGAATTTATCCTTTACAATAAGATTTGCTCAGAATGTCTAAGTGAAAATAACTTACCGTGAGGTCAGTGAGTCATGCAGTTGTATTGAAATTCCCTGTTTTTAGTTAATGGGTGATTAAACTTCTAATGAGACAATTATTTTTTACTAGCATATAAATGTACATTTTTATATTATTCCTATATAGATAAAATTTTAAATAATTCATTAAGTGTTAAACTTTGCATTTAATCGATTAAATAAATAAAGTTTTAGTAAAATAAGAGTAATGTTTTAATGAATGGTTTTGAAATCACTTTAACTTTATAAGAAAAAAAGTAAAAAGAGGTTTTAAAATTACTTAATAGGATAAAATTAAAAATCTTATTGTTTTTAGCAATTATTTTATCTAGTTGTAAACTAGATATTATTATTTTAATATACGCCTTATACTTAAGTCAGTTTTAGAAAAAAAATCCCAAAGGGTAGGCTGATGAGTTGGATTATTCTATTATACTTAAAGAATCCAGGTACGGAAAAACCGAAATACATTATGCGGAAAAACAGGCGGGATTTTCGGCTAAAACTCCAAAGCAGTGGACGGTAAACATAATACACCGTAAAACAACCTACTCACACGACCGCCAAACTAAGAATGAAGGGAAACGTTGAGTTGTAACACCTTATCTACTAGAGATAAGGGGGAATTCCCGAAAAGCTGAGTCACCCCTGTGGATCTTACGAGAAAGTTCGTGAAGGATCGGTGACGAGTTTGAATAATTTGCGTAACCGCTAAATTGTATAAGTGTGAATCTTTTAATGTGAGTATTATAGTAATGATAAATTTATTTCATAATCGATAACTCATTTATACATAATCAGGATCACACATTATATAAAACAATACTATATTTAAAAGTTTTTACTATACAATAAACATTCACATATGGATATTCATAAGGTTTAAGACTATATGAGGATCCTATAAGCGAAATGCATGAGAGTCTTTCTAAGGAATCCTATTGCATATTTAAGCAGGTTTTAGAGAAAACCAAGAAATACTCCAATCGACTAGCTTGATGAAATGAATTCGAACCCAACACTTCCCCTTTTACTATAGAATCGTTAACAAATCGTAAGATTGATGACTCATACTAGAGTCATACAACTGTATTGAAACTTACTGTTTTCAGTTAATGAAACTTCGAATGAGACAATTATTTTTACCAGCACGTAAATGAAAATTTTTATATTATTCCTATATGGATAAAACTTTAAATAATTCATTACAAGTGTAAACTCATACCATTAAATATTTAACTGTTGGCCGTATAAGTGGATTGGTCTGTGTGGGAGTCTTTCTATATTTAAGTGAGTTTTGAAGACAGCCTCGGAAAACTCCAAACAGATAGGTTGATAAGCTGGAATCGAACCTGGTATTAAACACAGAATCGTTTGATCTTCCAAAATCCTTGTAACAACATGTTTATGAACTTTATACGAAAATGCTTAATATGGTTTGAGCTTAGTAGATTTTGCATGCGTTAACTATGTAACAGCGAATTAAACATCTATAGTTGTAATTTTTTTCACTATATATTATTTAACTATATTTATACACCATGCATTGTATAATATTTCCCGGGGTAAAAGTTTAAACTGAGTAATTATTCATCAACATAAGTGTTAAATTGAATACAAAAGACAGTATATGAATAAACGGTTAGTAATGTGAAAATGCTGATTTGTAAAACATTTTGAAAGAAGTAACTCATAAATTTATTTGATATCTTTATACTTATGCATACACACGCTTAAGAGACTTATATAAAACAACACTATGATTAAAAGTTTTACTAATTTTTCAGCATACAATAAAAAGTAGTAATCAATATTCATTTACAATAAATAATTTAACGTTATTAAACCAAAAAATAATTTATTTTTTGAATCGATTTAAATAATTAATATTTATATAGGGTTGTTGGTTGATGAATGTCATTCAATGAACACTTAAACAAAGGGTTTGTGGATTATAATTGAATTGTAAACGAAATGTCGTTACACGTTTTGAATGACTATCCTCCTTCATCAGGATTTAAAGGGTAGTTTCGAAAGACTATTCTGTCTTATTTATAAATTGTCAGATAAAAGAACAACACTCATGCTGCATTCTGATGGGTTGAATCGGGTCACATGATAAAATACAGCATTCATATAACTTTTTAGAATTATGCAGAACCTTTAATAAAAAAATTTTGTATGCATTTTAGGGACTTAGCATTTTTGGAGATATTTCGGAGACATAAGTTTTGATGGAATTAAAAATTAAAGGGATTACATAGGATGGGAAACAATAACATACCGGTAGTTAACAGTTAATTTTTTAACATACATTAAGGTTAGTGGATGAGTGTCAGGTAATTCATTTAAAACAAATATATAATAAGGGTTGATTGAAACAAAGGGTTTGTAGGTTATAATTATAGGATAAAACGTTATGTGTTTCGAAAACCCTTCATCAAGATTGGAACAACCGTTTCGAATGATACTCTCCCTTCATCAGATAGACTTAAACTTTTATTTTATCAGAATGAAAGAAAACGATAGACGATTTACACTTATTGAAAACCCAACTTATAAATAATTCGACTTTCATTAAAAATACAAGTCGCATATATACTTTGAAACAATCAATAAATTTTTTATAATCACTATGCATTAAATAAGTTTCCCATTTAACATTCAAGATGAATTTATTTTTACATTAATTAAAAATTGAACACGCATTAATTTTTAAAATGACTATTTTTTAAAAAGTTTTAAAACAGCTAATAAATTTTATAAGCTTTTACAATTAAATAAATTTAGCATATTATGAAAGTTTTACATCACTCGATAAAATTTTTTATATAGGCAATAAAAGTTATACACATTATAAATATAAACTCATACAATAAATTTCACACTTAACATTTAAACTCTAACCAATCAATCTTAAAGTAATTTTTTATCTTTTGTACATACTCATAAACCTTTTGTTTCTATTGTAAAGTGAAGTATGACTCATGCTTTAATTAAAATCTCTAATCAAAATTATAAGAAAGTAAAGTTTAGGAAATACCTATGTATTATAGGTAAATTAATACAGTATAAATATTCATGTTTTTCAGTTAAGTAAAAAAGTTATATAATTAATTTTACAGAGTACTTAAATAATGTATAATTAAGTTTCAGAATTATTATTATTATTATTTTTTCTTCTATAGTATGTATATATAAATTTTTAAATACAAAGTTTTTATTAAAATACATTAACCAAAGTTTTGTATGATATTAACTTACAATGCACCTAAAACTTTAAATATATAGAAACAATTGTACACTTGGTTTTGTCTGAAGCATATATGTAAATAATAAAATCTTGTTCAGTTTAGTTTTTAAAACACTATAAAGATTTTAGATACACATATTTTTATGTTGTTTAAATAAAATTTTTAAAATGAAACAATATTAATGTTATAAAATAATACACTCAGCATGACTCACCGAGTGTGCTATTCCATCAAATTATTCCGCATACATGTAATAACAGGTCTGACTTAACTATATACTGAATTACCATTATTTCAGAAAAAGTTGGGACTTACCTTAAAACACGTCCTACACCCTTGGCAGACTTGAAGGAAATGAATGATACGAGACATTCTTATCAGTCACGCCCGGTCACGAGGTCAGTGACGTCACGAGTGATGTGATTGGCTATGCTCAGTCACGTGATCATGACGTCATCCTCTCATCAATGACGTCACCGATTGCTTATCAGCTACCACAACGCGCGGAAATGTCCTTCAGTACGCAGTGAAAAATGTTCAAAGTCTACGGGACATTACTCGAAACGATTCCATTGTCTTATACGGTAAATTGAAATATAACACGCGGAAAAAAGATCGACATATACCGGAGAAACTATGCATACTGCCCGATGAAAATAACCCGCACAGCTAAGGAGATGCTACCAGGATGAGAGTCAAAATCCAACTGAATTCAAACAATATGACAAGGTCTATAAATCTCCCGTGTTGATTAGATGGTTTTGTTGAATGGGTTTTCCCCCACACCTAAGCAGAATGGAGAAGTCATAGGTTTTTTCCTCATCTATCACGAAGATGATATCTCTTAATTAAGTTTCTTAATTAAAATTATGCAAATATAATTTTAATTAGAAAATATAATTAAGAGATATTTGAAAGACTTACATATAATTTGCATAATTTTAATTAAGAAACTTAATTAAGAGATATCATCTTCGTGATAGATGAGGAAAAAACCTATGACTTCTTCATTCTGCTTAGGTGTGGGGGAAAACCCATTCAACAAAACCATCTAATCAACACGGGAGATTTATAGACCTTGTCATATTGTTTGAATTCAGTTGGATTTTGACTCTCATCCTGGTAGCATCTCCTTAGCTGTGCGGGTTATTTTCATCGGGCAGTATGCATAGTTTCTCCGGTATATGTCGATCTTTTTTCCGCGTGTTATATTTCAATTTACCGTATAAGACAATGGAATCGTTTCGAGTAATGTCCCGTAGACTTTGAACATTTTTCACTGCGTACTGAAGGACATTTCCGCGCGTTGTGGTAGCTGATAAGCAATCGGTGACGTCATTGATGAGAGGATGACGTCATAATCACGTGACTGAGCATAGCCAATCACATCACTCGTGACGTCACTGACCTCGTGACCGTGCGTGACTGATAAGAATGTCTCGTATCATTCATTTCCTTCAAGTCTGCCAAGGGTGTAGGACGTGTTTTAAGGTAAGTCCCAACTTTTTTGAAATAATGGTAATTCAGTATATAGTTAAGTCAGACCTGTTATTACATGTATGCGGAATAATTTGATGGAATAGCACACTCGGTGAGTCATGCTGAGTGTATTATTTTATAACATTAATATTGTTTCATTTTAAAAATTTTATTTAAACAACATAAAAATATGTGTATCTAAAATCTTTATAGTGTTTTAAAAACTAAACTGAACAAGATTTTATTATTTATATATATGCTTCAGACAAAACCAAGTGTACAATTGTTTCTATATATTTAAAGTTTTAGGTGCATTGTAAGTTAATATCATACAAAACTTTGGTTAATGTATTTTAATAAAAACTTTGTATTTAAAAATTTATATATACATACTATAGAAGAAAAAAAAATAATAATAATAATTCTGAAACTTAATTATACATTATTTAAGTACTCTGTAAAATTAATTATATAACTTTTTTACTTAACTGAAAAACATGAATATTTATACTGTATTAATTTACCTATAATACATAGGTATTTCCTAAACTTTACTTTCTTATAATTTTGATTAGAGATTTTAATTAAAGCATGAGTCATACTTCACTTTACAATAGAAACAAAAGGTTTATGAGTATGTACAAAAGATAAAAAATTACTTTAAGATTGATTGGTTAGAGTTTAAATGTTAAGTGTGAAATTTATTGTATGAGTTTATATTTATAATGTGTATAACATTTATTGCCTATATAAAAAATTTTATCGAGTGATGTAAAACTTTCATAATATGCTAAATTTATTTAATTGTAAAAGCTTATAAAATTTATTAGCTGTTTTAAAACTTTTTAAAAAATAGTCATTTTAAAAATTAATACGTGTTCAATTTTTAATTAATGTAAAAATAAATTCATCTTGAATGTTAAATGGGAAACTTATTTAATGCATAGTGATTATAAAAAATTTATTGATTGTTTCAAAGTATATATGCGACTTGTATTTTTAATGAAAGTCGAATTATTTATAAGTTGGGTTTTCAATAAGTGTAAATCGTCTATCGTTTTCTTTCATTCTGATAAAATAAAAGTTTAAGTCTATCTGATGAAGTGAGAGTATCATTCGAAACGGTTGTTCCAATCTTGATGAAGGGTTTTCGAAACACATAACGTTTTATCCTATAATTATAACCTACAAACCCTTTGTTTCAATCAACCCTTATTATATATTTGTTTTAAATGAATTACCTGACACTCATCCACTAACCTTAATGTATGTTAAAAAATTAACTGTTAACTACCGGTATGTTATTGTTTCCCATCCTATGTAATCCCTTTAATTTTTAATTCCATCAAAACTTATGTCTCCGAAATATCTCCAAAAATGCTAAGTCCCTAAAATGCATACAAAATTTTTTTATTAAAGGTTCTGCATAATTCTAAAAAGTTATATGAATGCTGTATTTTATCATGTGACCCGATTCAACCCATCAGAATGCAGCATGAGTGTTGTTCTTTTATCTGACAATTTATAAATAAGACAGAATAGTCTTTCGAAACTACCCTTTAAATCCTGATGAAGGAGGATAGTCATTCAAAACGTGTAACGACATTTCGTTTACAATTCAATTATAATCCACAAACCCTTTGTTTAAGTGTTCATTGAATGACATTCATCAACCAACAACCCTACATAAATATTAATTATTTAAATCGATTCAAAAAATAAATTATTTTTTGGTTTAATAACGTTAAATTATTTATTGTAAATGAATATTGATTACTATTTTTTATTGTATGCTGAAAAATTAGTAAAACTTTTAATCATAGTGTTGTTTTATATAAGTCTCTTAAGCGTGTGTATGCATAAGTATAAAGATATCAAATAAATTTATGAGTTACTTCTTTCAAAATGTTTTACAAATCAGCATTTTCACATTACTAACCGTTTATTCATATACTGTCTTTTGTATTCAATTTAACACTTATGTTGATGAATAATTACTCAGTTTAAACTTTTACCCCGGGAAATATTATACAATGCATGGTGTATAAATATAGTTAAATAATATATAGTGAAAAAAATTACAACTATAGATGTTTAATTCGCTGTTACATAGTTAACGCATGCAAAATCTACTAAGCTCAAACCGTATTAAGCATTTTCTTATAAAGTTCATAAACATGTTGTTACAAGGATTTTGGAAGATCAAACGATTCTGTGTTTAATACCAGGTTCGATTCCAGCTTATCAACCTATCTGTTTGGAGTTTTCCGAGGCTGTCTTCAAAACTCACTTAAATATAGAAAGACTCCCACACAGACTATTCCACTTATACGACCAACAGTTAAATATTTAATGGTATGAGTTTACACTTGTAATGAATTATTTAAAGTTTTATCCATATAGGAATAATATAAAAATTTTCATTTACGTACTGGTAAAAATAATTGTCTCATTCGAAGTTTCATTAACTGAAAACAGTAAGTTTCAATACAGTTGTATGACTCTAGTATGAGTCATCAATCTTACGATTTGTTAACGATTCTATAGTAAAAGGGGAAGTGTTGGGTTCGAATCCATTTCATCAACCTAGTCGATTGGAGTATTTCTTGGTTTTCTCTAAAACCTGCTTAAATATGCAATAGGATTCCTTAGAAAGACTCTCATGCATTTCGCTTATAGGATCCTCATATAGTCTTAAACCTTATGAATATCCATATGTGAATGTTTATTGTATAGTAAAATCTTTTAAATATAGTATTGTTTTATATAATGTGTGATCCTGATTATGTATAAATGAGTTAACGATTATGAAATAAATTTATCATTACTATAATACTCACATTAAAAGATTCACACTTATACAATTTAGCGGTTACGCAAATTATTCAAACTCGTCACCGATCCTTCACGAACTTTCTCGTAAGATCCACAGGGGTGACTCAGCTTTTCGGGAATTCCCCCTTATCTCTAGTAGATAAGGTGTTACAACTCAACGTTTCCCTTCATTCTTAGTTTGGCGGTCGTGTGAGTAGGTTGTTTTACGGTGTATTATGTTTACCGTCCACTGCTTTGGAGTTTTAGCCGAAAATCCCTCCTGTTTTTCCGCATAATGTATTTCGGTTTTTCCGTACCTGGATTCTTTAAGTATAATAGAATAATCCAACTCATCAGCCTACCCTTTGGGATTTTTTTTCTAAAACTGACTTAAGTATAAGGCGTATATTAAAATAATAATATCTAGTTTACAACTAGATAAAATAATTGCTAAAAACAATAAGATTTTTAATTTTATCCTATTAAGTAATTTTAAAACCTCTTTTTACTTTTTTTCTTATAAAGTTAAAGTGATTTCAAAACCATTCATTAAAAAATTACTCTTATTTTACTAAAACTTTATTTATTTAATCGATTAAATGCAAAGTTTAACACTTAATGAATTATTTAAAATTTTATCTATATAGGAATAATATAAAAATGTACATTTATATGCTAGTAAAAAATAATTGTCTCATTAGAAGTTTAATCACCCATTAACTAAAAACAGGGAATTTCAATACAACTGCATGACTCACTGACCTCACGGTAAGTTATTTTCACTTAGACATTCTGAGCAAATCTTATTGTAAAGGATAAATTCCTTCTGTGATAGTTTCACCCAAATTCTCTCATAAAGATTATTGTTTAGTATTTTATTTTTAAATCATATATCCAACTTATAAAATTTAGCGGTTATGCAAATGAGTAATTTTTATTACTTATAGTTCAATACGTATAAATAAGTTGAAAATTTTACCTTGCGATGTAATGCATATATTAAAATAATATATAGTTATTATACAAAAACCTCTCTTGGTATCTTATTATTTATAGATAGTTTATTACTTAGTTCAATAACTAGAGAAAATAATTACTAAAACAATAAGATTTATGTTTTTAATTTTATCCTATTAAGTGATTTTAAAACCTTTCATTAAAAATTACAGTTACATTTTATTAAATCTTTGTTTATTAAATATAAAAAGCGCGACTTATCGTAAAATAATTCTGTTTTGATCTCATTATTTTCTTAGCATAATTAAAAAAAGTAAAATTAAATTAAAAATATTAAAAATATTTCAATATTTTAATAGGTTAATTGCAGAGTTCAACTCTTATTGCATTATTTAAATGTAGTTTACAACTGATATTAAATAAATGATCTCTATAAACTATTTTATATTATTGTAAAAACACAGAACTCTAACAACATTATACTAAGATAGGTATGATTCAACATTCTTATCTGTATGAGTCATCGTCTAGCGATAAAACAGTTTCTCGCATTTGTGTGGAAGATTGAAGGTTGCATTTCGCTAAGGGAAATTTCTTCAATTTTAAGTAAGTTTTATAATTTATTATTACTATTTGATAATTTATTTAACTTAATATGTATCTCTACTCTATACGTAATATCTTAATATGTATACTCTAGTAAATATATTTGTTTATAATAGAAATTTTATTAAAACTTTACGAAAGTTATATAAGAAATTTTTATTGTTTTATTGAAGAGAGAGAAATTAATTAAAAAAATATTTTTTATTGGTATTTACTTATAAGGAATTTTTTATTGTTATACTATAAACTTTTTTTATTGTTACACTATAAACTTTTTTGTTTATATAAAACTAAATTTTGCATAAATAAAACTACTTTCACACATGGAAAATTATTGCTTAAATGAAACCTAGAAAAGTTTCCATTTAACTTGTGTATGTTTAGAAATTATTTGAGTAAAACTAATTTTTGCAATATATAAACTCCTTTCACAAACGAATTTTTATTTTTTAACTATAACTTACTTTTATATTTATTTATTTCAATACCGTTTAAGTGATACGTAGGTAATAATCGTTTAAAACTCATTGTATGATATGCTTTGTGAAAAAATTATTGCATTTTCCTAATTATCCGCTGTATTGTTTTAATGATTTTAACTTAATCTTTATATGAGATACTGTGGATTACACATGATTCATCAGCTGTAGGGGTTTTCCGTTGCAGGTGATAACTGACTCATAGAATATTCCGTATTATCTGTTTTTTAAGGAAACTGTTTATTTTCATTTAAAATGATGCATTGAATTTTTATGCAATTTATTTCGAAATTTTAAATAGAAATGTTTAATACAAAATAACTTTTAGTAACTGATAGTTTTTAAATATAACTAATCCTTTTTATTATTATAGTTTATATCAATTATTTTATAAAAATAACTTATTTTTATTATTTCAAGTTTAAAAGTACTTACCTGTTTCATTCAAGATAGTATGAATTATATTACTGTGTTAAACTCGAATAAATGTTAAATAATATTTTTGTAGTATCAATATAATGTTTAATTTAAATAACATGTACTTATAGCTTTTTGCTTATAAAATTTATGTAAAGTTTTCGTGTTAGGATAAATTTATTTAATAGTAACAGCATAAAGTTTAGTTAATTATAATGTATATAAAATTTAATTGTTGATTTTAAACATTGTATGTATTTTTAAATTAATATTATTATAGGATAGTCATTTTTATTTTATTTTTATTTTTATATTTATTTTATTTTTTATTTATTTATTTATTTTATAACTTTACTGTATATCTTTGTATGCATTTTTTTAATTAATATTATTATATGAAAGTAATTTTTTTTTAATTTATATTATTATATGAAAGTAATTTTTTTAATTTATATTACATGAAAGTAATTTTTTTAATTTATATTATTATATAATAGTAATTTTTTTTTAATTAATATTATTATATGATAGTATTTTTTTTAAATTTATAACTTTACTATATATCTTTGTATGCATTTTTTTTTTAGATTAATATTATTATATGATAGTAATTTTTTTTTCTTTTTTTCTTTATTTATAATTTATGTCTTTGTAAGCAATTTTTTAGATTAATATTATTATATGATAGTAATTTTTAAAAGTGCATGTGCTCAATTTTTAACGAATGTAAGTTAGAGTTTAAATAAATGTGAAACTTATTTAGTGAGAATATAAAGTTTAATTTATATAATTTTTATTATATTTAGTTTAATTTATAACATATATATCCTCATTTACTGATTTTGAAACTTTTGTTTATCGTATTTGTTTAGTTATAGCATAAATAACAGTACGTGTTTTATATAATTTTTATTATATTTAGTTTCATTTATATGATAGTAATTTTTTAAAGTGTATGTGTGTTCAATTTTTAAAGAATGTAAAAATAGTATTTCAAAGTTAGAGGTTAAATAACAGTATGTGTTTTATATAATTTTTATCATATTTAGTTTATATAACATAACTGTATACAAAATTTATTAACTGATTAAAAACTTCTGTTAAATTTTTAACGAATGTAAGATAGAGTTTAAAAAAATGTTAAACTTATTTAGTGAGAATATAAAGTTTAATTTACATAATTTTTATTATATTTAGTTTAATTTATATGATAGTAATTTTTTAAAGTGTATGAGTGTTCAATTTTTAAAGAATGTAAAAATAGTATTTTAAAGTTAGAGCTTAAATAACAGTATGTGATTTTATATAATTTTTATTATATTAAGTTTATATAACATAACTGTATACAAAATTTATTAACTGATTAAAAACTTCTGTTAAATTTTTAACGAATGTAATAATATTATTTCTAAGATAGTCTAAATAAATTTAAAAAGTGAAACTTATTTAGTGTTAAAATAAAGTTAGAATTTTTAAGTGTCTTACATTTTTAATGAATGTTAAATTATTTATTATTTGTTTTGCTTTTAAATCTATGTGTTAATCCACAAAATACGAAAATTTCTATTTAATTCTGTAAAAATTTCGTAATATAAATTTGTAATGATGTCACTAAAAGTATGAACTCCTATTTAAATTCCTTATTTATTATCTTAACACAATATATTTTTAATCTCTAAAAATGCTAAGTTTCTAAAATACTCATAAATTGTTACTGATGTTAATTAACTTCAGTCAATCATTGTTTCATTCAGTCAAAAATGTTAAGTCCCACCGGAAATTATTTATACTCTTCCAATGGCAACATCTAAATTTTAATGTCTATACCATTCACATTCAATGTTTTTAATTATATAATACTCACCAACCTTTGTTTTATTTTGACAAATTCACTGAAATACATAGGAAAATTTCTATTTAATTCTGTAATCAATTTATAATCCCCGAATGACAACTCTTCAAAAGTTTCTATTCTTCCGGTGGCAACACCTAAATATTAAAGTCCCAAAAGATCGTGACGTCAACTAACCCTCCTGCAAAAATTCGAAAAAATTTTGAAGTCCCCGAAATTGTGAAAAAATACTAAGTCCGAAATTTAGGAAAATAAATCTAACTCCTCAAAATTCCCCTTCTCCCCGATAGATGGCACCACCAAACCTCATCCAAGATGATAGTCAAAGTTTCTATTCTTCCGGTGGCAACGCTCTAAAAGTTTCTATTCTTCCGGTGGCAACACCCCCTCGTTAAAGATGATGACTAAGTAGTGTAAAAAGGACACGTTGACCAGCACGGTGGAGGCGTAGAGGTGTAAGGGTGGGGGCGCGCCACCACCCTACGCCTCAATACGCCTCTACGCCTCCACCGTGTTGGTGAACTGTCCTTTTTACACTACTGAAAAGTAATAATCATATCTCAGGAATTTTCCTGATACAGATCAAAGTGATTTTAGACTTCTTTCTAGTACCTTTTTTTTTTTTTCTTTTGAATTTACGATTCACTTAACATGTCAGAATAAAGCAAAATTGAGCATAAGCTTCCATTTTGAGGATCATAAATACATTAGACAACTTCAAAACTACATTTATGATATTTGTTTGAACGTGATTGAATGCAAATATTCTAATGGGAAAATTTCGTAAATTATTCGTAATTTACAATTTTATCAACATAGCGAAATTGCAAATTTTTCATATAAATATGAATTTTCAGGATTATTGCATTGGAAATAGTAGCATGAAAACTAAACAACGGAATTGACCCTGATAAAATAAATTAATAGATTAGAATAAGATAAATATATCGAAGTGAACGGTGGATAGCCTATTAGGCGGGGATTTCATTCTGTCTCTGTATCAAGCTTTGGTCGAATTCATTTCTTTTAACGTGATTACAATATGTCTTGCATTAGAAATTTATGAGAACATAAATATGATGGGGAACTGAGCAGAGTCCACCCATGCCAACTTTTTTTTTTTTTTTTTTGCTGATAACAATCACACAGACTAATCTCTAACAGTATGCTTTTTCAGGGAACTGAAAAGGTGTAGCTATAGTAAAAATTCAGTTTGGAAAATTAAATTTGATCAAAAACAATGCTTTCTTTAACACATGTGGGCAAGAGAAAGTTACAAAAAAAAAAAAAAAAGTTTTTCTATGTAATTTCAAAGAGTATTTAAATATTTATTAATAATAGATAGATAATAATATCATGACTTCTCAGAAAATGCGAGATTAGTGGTTTTGTGTAAGTATTTCCAGTTTGTGATTTTGTGAAGCTTCAAATGAGTTATTTTCTGTAGATGCCTTTCCAGCATCGTCTGCCACCTTGCATTACTGGTTTGGTTTTGCGGTTTATCCATTCGTCCCTGAACTACACAAACACATTACTTCTCAGAGGAGGTTAATTGAAAAAGGGAGGAATGTACAAAATTGATCATTCGCATTCTCAGAAAACAGGTCACGTTCTACAACTGTATCACTATAATAATAAAACTACTAATGCTAACTAATAATACTATATGAGTAATGAAACTGCGTTTTTAAAGATAAATTATTTTTATTACGTTATTGTTTTGTTTAGAGATTTATACGGGTAGAGTCCATAATGTTCTAATTTTCTAATAAGTATTAGGAAAGAGAGAGAAAAAAAAAAGAACGGAAATTTTATTTTTAAATTTGTTATCTCAGAAGTAGTTTCATTTGTTAAATGCATTCTAATAAAATTTGCGAAATTTAAATATTTGTAAGGTTTACAAGTTACATATGAGTGACTGAAAATCCAAAGCGATTATTATTATTATTTAATAGTTTCTGATTTTGTAAATTGCAATGGAGTAAACATAAATTATTTTCACTTATCAAAGGATTTAGATGTTGCTTTTTTTTTAATTTTACGTGCTTTTTTCTAATGTAAAATATAGTAATTTACATACATATACATTTCCATATGTAATTTGCTTTAAATATAATGGTTTACTTAAGTAAAAATAGCAAACCAAGAAAGAAAAAGAAAGAAACAATAATCTCTCTTTCCCTCTCTATCTCTATTCTGGACAAAAAATTGGCTTTAGAGTGACTCGCATTCAGAAAATTAACCTTGCACAGTTTAACGCCCCCCCCCCCTTTCTCCATCCTAAATAAAAATAAATAAATAATAAGATTAAATAAAAATAAATTTAAATTTAAATAAAAATTATCAAATTATAAAGCACTGCATCATTTGTCTGTAGTCTTTTTTTTTTTTTTTTTTTTTATCAGAAATATGTTCCATTTCGAACAACTTTTTGTCTGTAGTCGCTTTTTTTTTTTTTTTACTATAAATATGTTTTATTTCGAACAACCTTTGAGAAACCATATAATATAAATATTGAAAATAATTACTGTAAAATTTTACTTTTATTGCCACTAATGCTGCATTTTTAATATCTTTTGTTGCATTGCAAATGCTTATCAATTTAATATTGGTTAGAGTAATGTATATGGCTACAAAATGTTATGAAATCGCTTTAACTACTTAATTTTGAGTTGTTTTCTATTTATAATCCCCAATTCTTAACATAAAATATGCTCCTGCTTTAAAGGAGGAACAGCTTACTTTTAATAATGAGAAAAATGAAGAAATTTTCGATCAACTTTCAGAATTAAAAAAAGAATGCATGTACAAACATTTTTTTTTTTTTTTTTTTTTTCGTGTGTGTGTTAATTAGTATGATACTACTCTATTGATTAAAAATATTTTTTTGGTTTACTTTAAAATAGAAAATTATTTTTTATTGCAGATTATTATTATTATTTTTTAAATTCAAGGTACTTTCTCACTGCACGCAGGATATCTCAATTACAATTTTCTTTTTCCTTATGATTTTTACATTAAATGAAACAAAACATTCAAATTCAGAATCTGAATTAAAAGGTTTTAATTATTTTAATAATATGGAGTTTAATTAATAATTAAATGTGAAATATGAAATTACCATTATAATTTTTATACCCCCCTCCCATTTATTTATTTATTTTTTTTTTTTTTCTGTTGAACAGAACTTCTTATTTTTAGTTCATTATATTCATCATGTCAAAATGTATGGTTGTGAAAAGTTTTAAGTTTATGTCTCAAATATTTTTTTTAAATATCAAGCGCGTAGTGAGAAAGCATCATTGAATCTTTTTAAAAAATAACCTGCAGTAAAAATAATTTTCTATTTTAAAGTAAACCGAAGTATATTTTTAATCAATAGAGTAATATCATATTAACACACACACACACACACACAAAAAAAAAAAAAAAAAAAAAAAAAATGTTTGTACATGCATTCATTTTTTTTCCTTCTTTTTTAAATTCTGAAAGTTGGTAGAATTTTTTTTTTCATTTTCCCATTTTTAAGGACGATTTTGGTTGTGCAACATTCGATTACTTTTCTTTCTGTGTTAATATAAAAAGAATTATTTACTAACAAATTTAATTAACCGAGAGATAATGCAAAAGGTGATGGTCGAGATTCACCCATAAAGTAAAAATGAAATAGAAAATTTACGATTGACAGCAATAAAATATTCGTAAGGTAAGAGACAGTAATGGTTCAAGGTGCCCGGTGCTCTATGTGCATGTTCATGTGCTCAGTGATATTGTGGCTGTCCTTGATAAGCTCGTGCTCGAGCACTTGATCACATACCTGTACTATCTGAATTCCTGAACCATCATTGCTTTCCAGTTGGTCTACCGCTTCGTGAATCGGATGATGACGATGATGGCGAACAGGAATAACAAACTTACTGTCCTGCATATATTAAAGCTGAAACAGACATGTCATTGTTATGGAGTAGTAGTTTCATCTACCACAAGGTGTCGCTTACCCCCCCTTACATGTCATTTTCTATAAGGGAATCTTTATAGGGGTTTCCCTTTAACTATTTTTTTTTTTCATCTTTACTAGAATGCAATTATTAAATTATATTGTTATTTTTAAGATAATAGGCTTAAAATTGACAATTAATTTCTATCTATTCATACTTTTTCATTTATTTATACTTCAAGCGCTAATTCCTTTGGATTATTTACATTGACATACTAACTTTTGGATTGTGTATAGGCTCGATATAGGGTGCTGTCGTTCATGTTTTGTAAATTTGAAGTGACACAGTCAATATTATTTCAAACCCCTCCCCTTCCACCCACCCACCAACAATGTACAGTACTCATGGTATGTGAAAACTGTATGTTCATGCTATGTTAATTTTTTATATAAAAATTAGAAGATTTCAAATCTATGCAGATTATTACTATTAACACTGCTCAATAAAGTTGAAAATCGTTTATAAATTCGGTTCGTTTGTCAGTCTGCTTTCTCATTTTTGTAAATATTTTTTAACTACCTCATAACTGATATACAGGGTAGCCCTCTTGGTATGTAACCCCCCCCCCCACACACACACACGCCTGGTTTAAGTAGTAAAATAATAATAAGAGCTTCCGCATTTGAAAGGCGAATAAAACAAAAGATATTGCATACAGAAACTTGTTTATTAAGAAATATAAAATGGTGTTCAAAACAGTTTATAAACTAAAGTACTGTGTTATGAAAATAATTATTCCGTGTGACACTAACACAACTGACAATACGATTATTACCAATAAAAAACATACTGCCAGTACCAATAAAACCTTCTCAAAGCAATTCAACTCATTACAGTACTTAATTTACAAACTGTTTTCAATTACATTTTATATTTCTTAATAAACAAGTTTCTTCCTACAGTACTTTTTGCTTTATTAAAATTTCAAATATGGAAGGATATCTTTGGTGGGCTCACCCTGTATTTTAATCAAGTTCACTATGTTGCCTTTTGAAAATTGTACATAGTGCTACAGATTTAGAAACTCACAAAATAATTCGGATACTTTACGGTTTATGAGAGTGGAAGCTGCTCAAAGCGCATTTTTACATGCATTTTTAACACTTCCCGATAATCTGTATAATGGGTAAATATAGTTGGAAATTTTCTATAACCTATGCGAGCCGCAAAATATTCCTTTTTCTTTTGTTTTTACCTAGAAATACTTTGATATGTATAAAAATTTAAATGAACGTTTATTTTCTGATTTGTCCCGCCTTACTTCCTTTCAAAAGAAAATCGAATATGTTACGAACTATTTTTCATTTTTCTCTTTTCTTTTTATTTATTTATTTATTTATATTTGATAAATACGACTTTAGTAGAAGCGCCGAAATATTTGGCGCCTCATGAAATGTATAATTTACACATTTCATTGTGAATTCATTGAGGCTATCACTCTCGTATTTAACCTACTCTTTCTGAAAGATCGCTCTTTCTTGATAAGATGCCAGCTAAACCTTGATTATCTTAGCAAAGCATTCCAAATGTAAATTCTCTTTCAAGAAATTTCTCGAATGCAGTATTTTTTTCAAATTTTAAGGCTTGCATTCTTGAATAAGACGATTTGTTAATAAATGTAGTAAATTTAATGAACCTGTAGCGTATGTATATTGATTTTCAAAGATAAGCTATCACAGATGATAAAGGAAATAAGAACAAAAAATCATGCGATTCACATAGATTTTAAACATTTTGCAATTATACGTACCCGTCGGCTCGTTGATCTTCAATATATTTTGCCTTCGAGATGACATTTTAAAAATCAATTTGTTTTCAATTAAATAGGAAGAAAATTCGCAAAAAAAAAAAAAAAAAAAAAAAAATGTTTTGCTTTATTTAAAAAAAAAAAAAAAAAAAGGAAAAAAGAAAGAAAGAAATCCTATAAAAATATGCTTTTTTTGTTAACTGTGAGTCACTAAAGAGTTTTACAAAAGCACCGTTATAGCTTTATTTCATAAAAGAAAGCATAAAAAAGATTACTCATATGTAGCTCTTAATACCTGGTAAATTTTCATATGTACCACATATTACGTACGGTACTTGTTATAAGCACCATATATGACGTACGCGTTCCCACAGCATTGTAAATGTACTTTAAACAATTTCCCTTTATATCCCATAATAAATCAGTTATAACTTCGTGGGGCCCTGTAAACCAATTAATTATGGTAATCATACGTTATTTTACAGGAAAAATGGTTTTGTATATCTTAATAAAATTATATTAATTTTGTTATACTGTATGAAGTAAAAAGTAATAAAGTTATTGAAATATGCATTAAAAATATTCTTCTCCTACACTATAATACATCTGAAATCTTTTACGAATAACTGTTTGCCTGTACACAAACCAGTAGCGCTATTTATACCAATTTCATGAGAGATTATGCCATAGTGTACTTGAATAACATATACCATTCTCTAGACATTTAACGGAATTTTGAGCAGGGAGAGATAGACGGAAATAAAGTCAAATAAACTTATTGAAGTCATTATCACTCTTTAACATTATTGGAAAGTTTTAAAAATGCTTAACATAACTGAAAATAAAATTTCAGCCCTTAATGTATAGCCCTTAATGTATCTAAATATTTTTGTGAGGTCCTGTAAACCTTAATGCTAACCATAACATATTCTGTAAAGAATTCTATGTGTGTGCATATGGATGATAAATTTCGATTTTATTATGATTTGTGCATTATAAAGGTGTTTAAATATTATGTATAAAAATGCTTCTCAGAGAACGCAATACATGTAAATTATTTTAGGTGTCCGGTACACATATACCCCTCGTGATATTTATAACATTTTCAATAGAGAATATATCATAGTGAACTTGAATAACGTATATCAGTTTGGGGAAATTCCAAAAATATGTACGGAAGTTAGAGGTAGTTGTAAAGACGCACGGACAGACCGACAAACCGAAGACGTAAACGGTTAAAAATAGAAAAAGTTATATTAGTTTATCTTATTCGATTAAAGTTTGTATAAACTCTCTATATATAAACCATTTTTGTATAAACTATTTTGCACTTATATCAACTATTCTTTACGCTACCGATATAAAAAGCAGTAGTATTTATTGGAATAATAACTAAAAATTTTTATTTAAACATGAACTCCATTTTTCCGTCTCTGTAAATTTTAATATGATAAAGAGTTTTCATGAAATTTTTCATTTACGTTATAGGACAGGAAAGATTCACTCCTGTAGATTAGTTCTGGCGTAAGTCACTTTCGCTGGCCCAAAAGAAAATTTTAATTAAATTGTAAACTGTTACTATAGTACAGTTCACAACAAATTGCACATTTAGTTGAACTATTAGTATAATTGTATAATTTACAATTTTGTTACAATAATAATGACTAGTTTATATTATACAAACAAAATTAATCATTTTCTTTTATGGATTAAATCAATCTTATACGATAAAGTTTATAATACTAATGATAATGCATTAGATATGTGGATTCACAATTGTTAACAGAAGTAGATCAAATTACAAATCATTCCCATACGAATAAATTATTTTAATTTAATAATATTTCTTAAAACTAAACTCTTGTTTTTACCGAAATATTGTTTGCTTTCTTTAACAAGTAAATATCAGTTAGTGAGAGTAGAAGCTATGAAAATTATGATTTGAAATAAAATATTTGTGCAAAAAAGGCATTTTCATTTGTAAGAACAATTGAAACAATGTGCTACTTTCTACTTTAAATCCGCTCTCTGTCTTGCAGTAACTTCAATAAAGTTACAAGACTCATCACACTAAAAATGCGTAATAAAATTAAAATTTTTGTCTTAACAGAACTCTCCTATAATTATTTTATTACAATTTTACTATCTGTAAACATCTTTCTTTTAAAAACCATTTACCTTTTTTTTTTTTTTTTTTTCCTTTTTTAAATAATAGAATTAACATTTGTAATATTTTGTAAAACTGGTTTATTTATTTCATAATTGTAAAATAAATGTTCTCTAGTCATTGTTACACAAATATAATTGTGATTTTTAATAAATCATATAGGTGGTCCGTAGGATTTTAAATAATGAATTTAGTGATCTGTGAAATGAAAATATTTGGCGACTCTGTACTAAAGAAAACCCTGCTTTGGGAAAAATGGCTGTTAGTGCGTATTTTTGATCTAACAAAATTATATCTTGCAGCAGTGATTGACGGTCCCCTTAGAATTTTGGCGCCAAAATGAATAAACCGTCCCAGGGTCTACTGTTCAGGGGATTGAATAATTTCCCCTAAGAGCGGGGAAAAGGAAAGGAAGAAAATAATGAAAAAAAAAGAGAACGAGAAATGGAGAAAGAGGCCGTTCTGGGTACATGCCAATCGCACTAGCTTATATATACACGTATGTATATATTCAATGATAAAAGTTGGCATACTTTCCCAAAGTGAAATTTATTCGTATCTGTGTTTCTTTACTTAACATTATTATTAATTTACATTATTATTTTTTTATTTGGGGGGGGGGGGGTTAAAAGGGAAGGGAAAAATTATTTTAATTGATGAGTTTGTTGAAATATTTATTTCATAAAAGAATGTCTGACTTCATTTTATCAGCTACTAGAAATTTTTCATTTCCTGCTTGACAAACCGAGCGTTTTCACAACAGGCAGACTTTGGCCACTTCGCTATCACAATATTTAAACTTTTTTTTTTTTTTTTTTTTTATGAATCACTATTTTTCATATCACTTCGTAAATGAAAAAGAAAAAAATATCATTGAAATCGTTCAAAATTTTGTTTCTAGAGATTACATATAATTTTCGTGTTTCAGGTATCTCCAAACCATATCACTGTCACTAGTTTTATATTGCCGCCCAATTGCATCGGGCCGTTGGCGTAGGTGTAGACGGACATATTTTTTAATAGTACGTTTGACGCTTATTCTGTACTCGTTTTGAGATTTAGATCGATATATTTTTAGCTAGTCCGAATAATTTAATTGAAATGGCCATCTTGGAATCCTTGGGAGCTATTTCGAGTCTTTTCGTACATTATACGTCTTTTTTGCGTTCAGCGGTTCATGGGGAGATAGCCGGACTTACGTACACTCAGATTTTAATAGTGTGATCTTTATTTACAACGTCTGTCTGTCTTTTTTTTTTTTTTTTTTTACATAAACAAATGAATTTTTTCTAGACATTAATTTCGAAATTATAAAAGTCGAAAAACGTTTTCTGTTTATTCTTGAGAAATCCTCTGTTTCCATGGCATGAATAAATGGAAAACGCTGTGTCAATTTACTGGTGCTTTTGTAAAAATACTTATTCATTTCAAGCTAATACGAATGAAAACGGTTCCGTTACATTCAGAAACTAGCGTATTTGGTCTGGTGTCGTGCTACTTGCGAACGAGCATTTTCCGAACAAGCGGAATATCGTGCATTTTCCGAACAGAACACCTGTTAACTTCACCTTCGCCTCTTTTCCGAGAAACAGACAATAGACTATAATGGTATCGTCCCAGAGAGCGTAATTCGCCTCCCCTAATTAACTGATTAACTGTTTTTGTTAGAAGCTGTTAGAAAGAAAAATGATTAATTAGGACTCCGAAAGTCCGCCATTCTCATTTTTATTTGCGTTTGTCCCCTCCCTGGTTATAGATAAGCAGATAGCGGAATTAAACGAACAATTCTTAATTTCTCTTAAGATCTTTTAAATTTCACCTAAGATTTAAACATGATTATTAGTCGTTGTACGTGCGGATGAATGTATATGGATGCTTTTAATTTGTATCAAAATACTTTATATATATAATATGGTTATAGTGAAAGATTATAGAAAAAAGTATTTAAAAAATTATTATTATTATTATTAAAAATTACTTTATTTATCAAAAGTTATTCTGTATTTATAAAAAATTATTTTGTTTAAATCAAAAATATATATTAATTTCGTTACTTCGTATTTAGTATAAAGGTACCAAACTGGGCTTTAAATATGTACCTCACATTGATTATAAGGATTATTTTAATTAGTTCTTTTTTCGATAATAATTAATAAGAAACTTTTTTATATTTAAAATTGTTTTGAAATAGATTTTTTTTTTTCTGTTAAAGTCCAAATATAGTGATATCAAATATTTTATTAAATAAATTTTAACTTTTTTTTAATAGATATTCTCTAAGGAAAAAAAAAAAAAAAAATCCTTTTATGTTAAAAATATTTTAAAATAAGCTTCACAATTAAAATTCTAAACATTAATATTCAAACAATCTCATCAAATTTGTTTATTAAAATGTATATTTTTACTAAATTAGTTTTCCAATTAAAACTTTTAAATTAAATAATTTTAATGAGATCCTTAATTCAATGATCAATGATAGTAAAAATTCTTTTTAGGTTTAAGAACATTTTGAAACAGAATTTTTATTTAAAGGCTGAAACAATAGTATTAAGCAATCTCAACTGATTTAATTATTAAAAAATTATATTTTTAATAATTAAATTATTTTTTTAAACAAAATATAACGTTATAAATGATTTTTTAAATATATATATATAGAGAGAGATATTTTAAATATAGATATATAATCATTTATAGAAAAAAACCATTTTATATTAAAAAAATATCTTCGTGGTGATTGTGTAAGTGTTAAAGCTGGTTGATAACGCGAGTGTCCTACGCCTGTTTGAAATGTTTTCTATGGTGGGGATTGGGGGGGAACTCCAAGGGCTCCTAGCCTGTACTTGCACACGTTTTGGAGAAAAACATGGAAAACTCCGAACGGTTTTGTCGACGAACGCGACTTGGGACCGAACCTGACACTTACAGTCTACTAGCATCGAGAATCGCCGAACCGCTCGATAACATGGGAAGGGAGAAAGGGAGCTATCTGACTGATGTACAGCTTTAAAGATATTGACGATATTTTACACTTTTTTAAATTGGAGCTTGGAACATAAAATGAAATTTAAAAAGTTACGCTAAAACTTCAACGGTAGTTTTTTGACTTTCTGTTATAGATGATACGAATGATAATGCGTGATACCCCTCCCCCGCCCCCAACGCTAATAAAAAATGAAATATCAGTATAACTCGAAAAATAATGATCGAAATAAGCTGTAAATTTGAAAACTCATGTTTTTGATGATACCTATTCTTTTCGTGCAAAAATGAATGCATGTTATGATTCATAATTTTTTGAAATATGAATTTATTAAGAATTTTCTTGATTAAAAATATGTTTATTAATCAAACATATGCATGGAATATATTTATAGATAATTCCAGTGTAACGCAAGGGGGAAAAAAAGTGTATTTAATAAGTTTTTGGGAAGATATAAATTTAAGTCTGTCACATTCATTTAATATTAGCATCCTCGATCTATGAGAGCTTTTAACTCTGTAAAAAAAATTAAGAAAAATACGTAACTATCTTTTTTTCGGACCGATTTGATACAAATAACACGAAAAATAGATGTTTCCATTTGAAGAGTTGAAGTTGTTTAACTTTTAATATGTAGGTGACACCTAGGAATAAACTAAACTAAGTGTACCATTATAAACTAGACTTATTACGAACCAATCACCACAATCCGCATATACGTACGATAATTTGTGGCAAAATTAATGGAGAAAGGGGAAAGGGCTTTTATTTTTCTAACTGTAAGTACAACATTCTACGTCGAAAACATTATACTATTAAATGAAACTCAATCATGTAAATAAGTGTATATTACATTTACTATTTACATTATTACATTTATTTCCCCCTCTCTTACCCTTTGTTTTAACGAAAATTACATTCCCCCCCCCCCTCCCCTTTGCGTTTCACTAAACTTTTCCACTAAACTCCGGGCGGAACACAATGTTAAAAATATCATTCCAGAAGCTCCTTAGACCTACTACTTTTAGCAAGGCAAACAACAAGAAAATCGCAGATTATGTAAAAGAAATTTAGTTAACTCTGTTTCAAACTGAGAAAGGACTTCTAAATTCTGGAAGCATAAACTAATATTTTTCCTAAATTTGCCCATCAATCTCGACAAATCTCCAAAAACGACCTCCACTGAAGTCAATAAACTGCTATCATGTTCCACATCCACATGCTTTTATGCATATTTTCAGTCCAGTTACGTTTCTAATAAAAGAAAGGAGTAACAATCCTCTGTAACAATATTACTTCCGGCCCATTAATATTGAAATCTCCAAGACGGTAGGTCTTATAAGGATAAAAAATTTTGAGTTTTTATGGATATTGCCAAAATAGAAAGTCATGATAGACCAAAAAAGTAAGCGCACAATATGTTATAAAAAACCGACATACAATTTTGCAGTGGTCTAAGTCCAACCTTTTTAAAGTTGTACATACATAAATACATCCCGCAAGCTCACGCAAAAATTCGTAAAATCACAGACATCTGAAAAGTAAGAAATTATATTAAAATTAAAATTGAAGATGTACAATTAGATGTTGTAACAGTTTCACATATAAATTTCAATATTCTATGGCCAACCATTTTCAAGTTATTCGAGGCACAATATTCGTTTTGTAAATCAGTTTCACAATATTCCCTTATACTTTGTAAAAGTAAGAACAAATGTTATTTTTTTACCTCATCTACATCATAATAGTTTAAGTACAGAAGACTTAGAGAAATTAAAAATATCGCCTTAATCATTTATTTCAATTGCATTACACCTAAATTGATTAATTAAATTTTGAATCCGTTGTCAGTTTAAGGAATTGTAACACTAAAATTAAAATAAAGCAGTCTTAGAAAGTATAGGGAAATCCGTGAAAAATAAGTGCAATAAAAATGAAATGATCTACTCCCAAAACTTGCTTCAGAAAAAGATTTGCAGAAAATACGAAACGAGTATTTGGTGTGATGTTTAATAGAACATACACTGAATTTAGATCGTAGTAACAAACATAAGCGAGTATCCTATGCTTATCACATACCTTATGAAAGTACAATTGATTTAGGAAATGTAATATGTCATTTGCCCCTAACAAAAATCACACCCATCGAAAAGATGAATATTTTAGATATTAATGTATTTCGATATGTAGAGGCTAAGGTGCGTTCTCTGTATATCTCGCCTAAAAATGACTCTGATGTGGCTAATATTTTACTAATTGCCGATGATATAAATATTACTACTGCTTGTTATCGATCCTACACCTATTTACTAACTAAGATTTGTTCAAATATCATATTAAATACTCTAAAGAGCATGAAGTGTAAACTATAAAAATGCCTACGCAAGAAAAAGATTAATTTATTACCTACATTAATTTTGAAAGTCTTTTTCTATACTTCTTGTTTCTATTTCACTTTGTTCGGAGATCTCGCATATTGAAAAAATCGCTAATCATTTGGATTTGCTTACATCATTATTGGTCCTTATAGAGGATCTATTAAACCTTTTGAAGTATAGAGGAAAAGATGCTGTGGAACACTTTTTAGAAAAAAAAAGGGGGGAAGGGGGAGAAAAGGACGCACTTGGACAAAAATTAATAGAAAATTAGGCTATGTGTTTGAGTTTTGAAAAAGGAAAAGTTTTTAAAGATGCTGGAAGCTGTACTTAATATAAAAAACGTCATATGATGATCCGTGTTAGAGACCCCTGTCATATTTCTGTAGTTTAGAGATGTATTACATGTTTACAGGCTGCATGTAACCTTAACTCTAAACAAAATATATCTATAATGATATTTCATCATTTGAAAAATTATAATGGAAATAGTATTATGACAAAATTTAGACATTATAAAGATCATCAGATTCAGATAGAAATTATAGTTACGGCTTTGAAAAACTATATTACATCGTTTAAAGAAGCCTGGAAGTCTTATCTAATTGCTGGTTTGTTTGTTTCTTTTTTAACCGACTTCAAAAGGAGGAGGTTCTCAATCCAAATCGTATAGTTTTTTCTTTTGTGTGTGTGTGTGTGTTTTAGCTCATAATTTCTTAACGGATAGTCTGATTTTGATACTTTTTTCGTTGTAAATTTTAGAACTTTGTAATAACTATACTATGAAATCTATTGTGCTTATCTTTATACTATCCCTTCGTATTGAATGGGAAACATGTTTAAAGATAACTGAAGCACTTCAGAATCTTTTATCAGACATACGTTACTTCTTAAATAAAAGGGGATACAAGGTGATACAAACATGATTTGTAAAAGATAGGCGAGAGCTAACAATCCTTATATGAATTATTACAATCTTAAAGTACATGAAGTTACATTATGTAAGGAGACAACAACAACTTTTATGGTTGGGTCATGTCTTAATATTTGCAATGTGGAGAAGAGTTAACTTTATCCCTTCAAAATGCCTCTGATACAGGTTACATATTTGAAATTGATTTCATTATCCTGATCAATTTATGTATTACATAACGAATTTCCTCTAGCCTTTGAAAGATTATCCTTAACAGAAGAAATGTTATTTATTACCTTATGCTAAAAGTATGTTGGTAAATAAAAATCATGCAGGAAAGCTGAAGTTAATACCTGATTTAAATAATAGGAATGTCCTTCAATTTAAACAAGGACCCTGAATATAAAAGTATAAGTATTATTTAACATGAATAAAAGAAAACAAACTACATTTTCATTTGAAAAGGGCTTTTTCAAACTCCTTAATAATGGCGTACATGGTAAAACAACGGAAAATGTGAGGAAGAGGCGAATATACATTTTAAAAATTAACTGAATGTGTAAAACACGAGCTAAAGTAAAAGTGGTATCTACAAAAAGTGTTTGACATAAAACTAAGCATGAACATTACTTACAGTGTTTAGAAAATTAGAAAACGAGTATAGAAAACAAAAAGAATCGTGCAACAATCCTAATAAATATTGTACTATAGTATATTTTTACATTTTTATATATATTGTGATATTAATATTTCTAAATACTATTTTAAGGTTACTTTATAAACAAAGCATATATAAATTTTATTAAAATATACGGTATTTTATAGAATTCACCTTTTATAAAGAGAAAATTACATAAAAAAATCATATCTGATTAATTAAAAAAGAAAATTTAAATTTAAAAATAAGTGACGAAAACGTAATTCTGCATTTTTACACATGTCATGTCTATCACGCAATTAAATATTTTTTATATATATTTATTATTATATTTATGTAATTTATTCACAATATTTTCTATAAATTTCAGAACTTATTTTTAAATTACATAAAAGATGAATACCATGTCTGTATAAATTAAAACTTCTGGACTACGGATATGTCTCAGTTCAGAGCAGTTGAGTGACAAAGATGAGGCACTGAAAATATATCTGTTTTCTGTCATGACTGTCACGCTATATTTTTACCTTATTAGGTAAGTAGATATAAAACGTTCGTTCTACAACCGCAGCACCGCGGCACGGCACGGGCGAGCTGTGCTGCTGCCGCACCGTCTCTTATCAGTATCCTTCCGGTGACGCATGCCGACATGAAAGATAAGGAGGGTTAGAATTAAGATCTTATCTTGAATGATAATGAATATTATTTTAAGAGAACTTTAATTATCGATTTTTCTCAAACTTATTTTTCTGTGGTGCTGACATCTATTGAGGAAGTATTGAACTCGTTTATTTTCAAAAACGTTGCTTTACCGTCACTTAGGATCGAACCTGCTATCTGCGGATTGGGAGTCCGCCGCGCTATCCACTCGACCATCATGTGTTGACAGCGTAAATTTTAATTACTTAGTGTAGCGTTTTGCGATGAAATTTATTTTAAATGTAAGTTATTTTCTGATTTAAGAAATGAATGTATTAATATTAGTGAGGATTTTTAGTGCATAATTAATATTTTAATTGTTTTCGTAGATTTTATGTGCATAATTATTATTTTAATGATAATTTGGGATAAAATATTAAGAAATTTTTTCTTGTGTTTGAGTGATTAAAAATTTTCGTTCAAGTGTGTTTGATCAGTGGAAATATATGATTTTCTACTGTTATATGTTCAAACATTTTTTTTTTTTTTTTTTTTTTCTATGTGAACATATATTAAATTTCTTTTTTATTTAATCTTTAGAACTCTGCTAAAGAGTTACTTTTTTTCTGCGAAATTCTCAAAAGAGAATTTCTTAATTTTTTTTTTTATGTATGTTCAAACAGATTTTTTAATCTGCGTGAACATATTTAGACAGTATTTTTAATTATGTAAAATATACGATTTTTCGCGAATGGTTTTCACTAATATTTTTTAAGGAAAAATTGTGGTATAATTTAAATGCGTACAAAATTTAATAAAATGATTACAAATTAAGGAAATTTGAAATATTAGCATATGTGCTGCCATCTGTTGCACATAAAGTCAGAAATATATGCTTTTTTTATTTATTTAATAAAATAAAGAGTTGTTTTTTATTTATTTTTCGCGAAAAACGTATATTTTTTATCATGCGATTATTTATTGAAACAGAGAAAAAAAAAAAATTAATATTATTGAAGTAGAGAGTTAGAAAAAATATATTCAAGCAGAAATAGAGATATTTATTTCATTTAGTAATAAAGGATTAGAAAAATTAACTAAGATTTTGTGCAACCAATAACATTTTACCACGCAACAGAGTTATAGTAGATTTTATTTAACTTATCATAAGCTAAAATCAAACCATGCACTTATTAATCTTATATTCATGTATTTGCATATTTTGTATATTTTTGCATCCTTTAGTATTTTAGTTATGTAATTTTTTAAAATGTGATTGGAAAAAAAAAAAGAAATATTTCGCATTATAAATGTAATTTAAGTTTATGCACGCACACACATAGAAAAATTTAATTATTTATTTTTTAATCTTAATAGATTAAAACGGAAATTTAAAAGTTAAGCATATATACATTGCGAAACTGATTAAGATTTAATATTACAAACTTAATTATATTGAGTGAAATTAGGATGTAGCTTATTAGATGTCCAATAGTTATAAATGATGTAAAAATGTTGAAATACATTTATTACTTACTTAGATATATTTTATGTGCATATTTAGTACTTTTTGTGATGTAATGTAGCTTATTAGGTGAACGATAGTTATAAATGATGCAAAATGATGAAATACATTAAGATTTATTACTTACTTAGATATATTTTATGTGCATATTTAGTACTTTTTGTGATCTAATGAAGCTTATTAGATGCCCAATAGTTATAAATATTGCAAAAATGATGAAGTACATTAAGGTTTAATAGTCGCATAGTTATATTTTATGTGCATATATATATATAGTACTTTTTGTGATGTAATGTAGCTTATTAGATGCCCAATAGCTATAAATATTGCAAAAATGTTGAAATACAATAAGGTTTAATAGTTCCATCGTTTTATTTTATGTGTACATATAGTACTTTTTGTGATGTAATGTAGCTTATTAGGGGAACGATAGTTATAAATGATCCAAAAATGTTGAAGTACATTAAGGATTAATAGTCGCATAGTTATATTTTATGTGCAAATATATATATATAGTACTTTTTGTGATGTAATGTAGCTTATTAGATGCCCAATAGTTATAAATGATGCAAAAATGTTGAAATATATTAGGGTTTATTACTTACTTAGTTATATTTTATGTGCATATATAGTACTTTTTGTGATGTAATGTAGCTTATTAGGTGAACGATAGTTATAAATATTGCAAAAATGTTGAAATACAATAAGGTTTAATAGTTCCTTAGTTATATTTTTGAATTTATATAATACTTTTTGTGATGTTATGTAACTTATTAGAGGAACAATACTTATAAATGATGTAAAAATGATGAAATACATTACGGTTTAATAGTTATAAATGTTGAAGTATATTAAGGTTTAATACTTGCTTAGATATATTTTACGTGCATATATAGTACTTTTTATGATGTTATGTAACTTATTAGATGCCCAATAGTTAAAAATATTGCAAAAATGATGAAGTACATTAAGGTTTAATAGTCGCATAGTTATATTTTATGTGCATATATATAGTACTTTTTGTGATGCTATGCAACTTATTAGATGCCCAATAGTTATAAATGATGTAAAAATGTTGAAATACATTAAGATTTATTACTTACTTAGTTATATTTTATGTGTACATATAGTACTTTTTGTGATGTTATGTTGCTTATTAGATAAACATTACTTATAAATGATGCAAAAATGTTGAAGTACATTAAGGATTAATAGTTCCTTAGTTATATTTTTGAATTTATATAATACTTTTTGTGATGATATGCAACTTATTAGAGGAACAATACTTATAAATGATGTAAAAATGATGAAATACATTACGGTTTAATACTTACTTAATTATATTTTATGTGCATAGTACTTTTTAGATAAACAATACTTATAAATGATGCAAAAATTTTGAAGTACATTAAGGATTAATAGTTCCTTAGTTATATTTTTGAATTTATATAGTACTTTTTGTGATGATATGCAACTTATTAGAGGAACAATACTTATAAATGATGTAAAAATGATGAAATACATTACGGTTTAATACTTACTTAATTATATTTTATGTGCATAGTACTTTTTAGATAAACAATACTTATAAATAGTGCAAAAATTTTGAAGTACATTAAGGATTAATAGTTCCTTAGTTATATTTTTGAATTTATATAATACTTTTTGTGATGATATGTAGCTTATTAGATCCTCAATAGTTATAAATATTGCAAAAATGTTGAAGTACATTAAGGTTTAATAGTTATTAGATAAACAATACTTATAAATGATGTAAAAATGTTGAAGTACATCAAGGTTTAATAGTTGCATAGTTATATTTTATGTGTATATATAGTACTTTTTAGATAAACAATAGTTATAAATGATGCAGAAATGTTGAAGTACATTAAGGTTTAATAGTTATTAGATAAACAATACTTATAAATGATGTAAAAATGTTGAAGAAATAGATAGACTAGTATTCAACATAGTGGTTTCTTTTGTGGTTACGTGATTTTTTTTTTTTTTTTTAACCAATCAGAAGCATGAATTATAAAATTAGGGGATTTTAGTACACAAGTTTAGGAAAAAACCATGGAAAACTTCAAACGAATAGTCTACAAGCTTTAAAATCTATGATGTACAAATTATTTGTTTTGTCATGTTGATAAACTAGATTGCATTAAAATGTTATATATTTGGCGAGATTAATAAGGGTTATAAAGAATTTGGCTGCTTTCCTTAGTGTACGAATTTAGCATATATTTGGCGTGATTTCGCCGATAATTACAAATTTGGTGGTAAACCTACAGTATAAATGCTGTCACAAAGAAATTTTAATCAGTTGCTGCTATATTTTTGAGGAGTGCACACGTTTAATTTATTAACTTGTATAACACTCTACTTTTTAGTGAGACAGATGGATTTATCTGCAAAAATGCCTATTTCAAATGAGGTGTCATCAAGCTTGGATACTAAGAAAGTACTAAAAACTTTTAGCTGTGTTTCTTGCAGTATGGTATTTAAACGAAAATGGGATTTGCTTCGTCACATGAAAATTCATCTCAACGAAAAATCTTTTATTTGCAATGTATGCCAGAAAGCATTTACCAGGTCAGATGAGTTAAAGAGACATTTAAAAATTCATGAAAAGCCTTCTATTGAACATAGATGTGAGCAATGTAGTGTATCCTTTAATCGCAAGTATCAGTTGCTGATGCATATTAGAAAAAATCATCGAAAACCTTTACCAGCGCATTCCTGTGATCAATGTGCAGAAACATTTAGACAGAAATATAAACTTTTAGAGCATGTTAGAGAAAATCATCGAAAACCCTTATCGCAAGCAACATTAAAGGGAAAATCAAATTCTGACCGAGATCTGCTCAAGGAGAAAATTATGCATTTTAAAAGAAAAAATGCTCTTAATACATTTACAATAACCACATTTGATAATAAAAACAAAAATTTGGATTTGACGTCATTTTTTAATAATTTAAGAACTGACATTTTAAACGAATTAAACTTTCAATTAAATGATCAAGGTACATTGAAATGGTATATTAATGTAGAAGTTATTTTTAGTTGTATTTATGAAAATGGAGAGAAGGATTTTATTACTCAAAATTTTAGGTCAAAAAGTATAACAACTCTTTTAATAAATGATTTAAATAATGATCTTGAAAGCGCTTTTAACAAGATGAAAAAGTGTTTTGATGAATTTAGTGAACAAGGATCAGGTTGGACATTAACAGAAATTTTCAAATTAGAACTTTGTATGACAAAATATGGTGCTTTTCAAATGTAATATTTGATTTTACTATATATATATATATATTAAATATTGTTAGTTGAATCTTATAAAATTATTGTAAACTTTGTATAAAAATGATGCATGTAAAAATCTTATAATTTGAAAAATAAAAGTATGTGTACAAAAATTGTATTTTTAATTATTTATCTCATATAAAAATTTATGTAAAAGTTTAAACTATTAATCGGATTTTTAAAATAAATGCACTTATGCAAACATGTTTAAATAGAAAGTTTTATATTTATTTTATCAAAGTAATTTTTTATTTATTTATTTATTTATTTATTTATTTTTTTTAATATGATTTTAAAACTATATATTTTAATATGATTTTAAAACTACATATTTTTATAAAACGTTATTTCATAAATAAATTGATATTTTATAGTAAATATAATCTTACCAATTTTAGAGATTGTATCAAAAAATCATGAACTTTCCAATTTTAGCATTAACCATTTAACATATAGTCTAGGGAAATACTAACCTGCTTAAAAGTTTAACTTTTCTGCATGCTTGAAATTATACATCAACAAATTATTTGTTTCGACATGTTGATAAACTAAAATATTTTACGAGATTTTTTAATGGGATTGGGGATATTTTTCAAGATTTGGCTATTAAAATAACATATCTGCTAAGATTTGGCGAGATTTTTTAATATATTTGGCAATAAATACTAATTTGGCATTAAACATAGAGTATAAATTCAGTCTCGTAGAAAATTTAATCAGTTGCTAACTTGTTTTCGTGGTTCTTATAGCATTTTTAAAGTTTTACTTTGATTATATTTATAATGGATCTATCTGAGGAAGTGCAAGTTTCTCTTCATCAACAAGCCACTTCATCATGTTTTGAAGATGAGACTTTTCACTTAAAGGATGTAAAACCCTATATTTGTAATGTGTGTAAGAAAGCATTTAGTAGATCGTACGGTTATAAAAGACACTTAAAAACTCATGAAAAACCTCGCATAGGATATGGGTGTGAATACTGCATGGAAAATTTTAGTCGTAAACGAGATTTTTTAAAGCATAATGCAAAAATTCATAAAAAGACTTTGCATAACCACAGTTGTGATGAATGTAGTGAAGTGTTTAGGACTAAACAAGATTTATTGAATCATAAAAAAATGCTACATCGAAAGGTTTTACCTGAATATCTATGTGTAGAATGCAACGAAAGTTTTCGATATAAGTATGAATTATTACGACATAACAGAAAAAATCATCGTAAAGATTCTTCTGCTTACGTATGTACAAAATGCAATGAACGAAATACTCTCAACTTAGACAGTGAAAATATGAACTTAACAAATTTTTTGAATAATTTGAATACTGCTTTTTTAACCAACACCTATTCTTTAGCCAAAAGTTTTCATGATGAAAATAACAATACGTATTTTTTAATATTTTTAAATAATGAAAATATGAATACCGAACACATCTCACGAAATAATGACTCACCAATCAACAACTTTGGGAGTGTAAATGTGGACTTAACGAATTTTTCAGATAATCAAAATAATGTTTTCACTTCATCAACCAGTGAAAATGTGATCTTATCAAATGTTTTGGATAATAATGCATACAACGTTTTACCCACTGCTAATGAAAATATAAATACTAAATGTTTGACACAAAATAATTTTTATGACTCACCAACGAACAACTTTGAGAATATAAATGTGGACTTTACGAATTTTAATGGGGAGTGTATGAGTAATAATAATGTTTCACTCGTGAGCGGTGATAACGACTTGTTGACATTTTTGAATAATTTTAATATAGAGTGTATAAGTCAATGTAACCTTAACGATTTAACAACAATTTAGATTTTTATAAACCTGTTTTTATACTGATAATAATAATGTAAAATAAAATATTTTAATCAAAAATTGTGTTTTTATTATGAAATTACTTTCTACACGCCATTTTATATTACAATAGATACGTTAAGTCACGAAAAAATCTAAACATGTGTAAATATATTTTTTGCTTTCTTATTAACTAAATCGTTTTATACAATAAGACTTGGTGATTTTAATTCGGTTTAAAGAAATTCTTCCCCATAAATTGGAGTGGGACGAAGTGACTTATAAAAACCGTAAAATAAAGAACTCTAATATTGCTGATTTATTTAATATTTTCTATGAATAAGAAAGTGCCACAAGGCGAATTGTTACAAGCTCTTAATGATATGCCTAAAACCTTTATTAAAAACAAATTTTTGTTATCTTCGGTACCCAAGTAACGAAAACGCCCAAATGTAGTTCCCTATTGATTAAATTATTAATAAAAAATATTTTTTAATATAAAACACATGTCTCTTTATTTATGTTTAAATAAATGCTATAAAAATTGGACTTACCTCAACACAGTTGTTAATTTGCGTCCTTCTCTTCTACTCGCACGGTGTGAAATGAGCGATAACGCTATTTCTTATCAAGATCACGTGGTAAGCTTTCTTATCTACTATGTCACGTGACATTGTCTAGTATGACGTAGACTACGTGACTGATAACACAAACCCTACACTAATGTAGTATATGTGACGTAGCTTACTACGTCATACTAGACAATGTCACGTGACATAGTAGATAAGAAAGCTTACCACGTGATCTTGATAAGAAATAGCGTTATCACTCATTTCACACCGTGCGAGTAGAAGAGAAGGACGCAAATTAACAACTGTGTTGAGGTAAGTCCAATTTTTAAAGCATTTATTTAAACATAAATAAAGAGACATGTGTTTTATATTAAAAAATATTTTTTATTAATAATTTAATCAATAGGGAACTACATTTGGGCGTTTTCGTTACTTGGGTACCGAAGATAACAAAAATTTGTTTTTAATAAAGGTTTTAGGCATATCATTAAGAGCTTGTAACAATTCGCCTTGTGGCACTTTCTTATTCATAGAAAATATTAAATAAATCAGCAATATTAGAGTTCTTTATTTTACGGTTTTTATAAGTCACTTCGTCCCACTCCAATTTATGGGGAAGAATTTCTTTAAACCGAATTAAAATCACCAAGTCTTATTGTATAAAACGATTTAGTTAATAAGAAAGCAAAAAATATATTTACACATGTTTAGATTTTTTCGTGACTTAACGTATCTATTGTAATATAAAATGGAGTGTAGAAAGTAATTTCATAATAAAAACACAATTTTTGATTAAAATATTTTATTTTACATTATTATTATCAGTATAAAAACAGGTTTATAAAAATCTAAATTGTTGTTAAATCGTTAAGGTTACATTGACTTATACACTCTATATTAAAATTATTCAAAAATGTCAACAAGTCGTTATCACCGCTCACGAGTGAAACATTATTATTACTCATACACTCCCCATTAAAATTCGTAAAGTCCACATTTATATTCTCAAAGTTGTTCGTTGGTGAGTCATAAAAATTACTTTGTGTCAAACATTTAGTATTTATATTTTCATTAGCAGTGGGTAAAACGTTGTATGCATTATTATCCAAAACATTTGATAAGATCACATTTTCACTGGCTGATGAAGTGAAAACATTATTTTGATCATCTGAAAAATTCGTTAAGTCCACATTTACACTCCCAAAGTTGTTGATTGGTGAGTCATTATTTCGTGAGATGTGTTCGGTATTCATATTTTCATTATTTAAAAATATTAAAAAATACGTATTGTTATTTTCATCATGAAAGCTTTTGGCTAAAGAATAGGTGTTGGTTAAAAAAGCAGTATTCAAATTATTCAAAAAATTTGTTAAGTTCATATTTTCACTGTCTAAGTTGAGAGTATTTCGTTCATTGCATTTTGTACATACGTAAGCAGAAGAATCTTTACGATGATTTTTTCTGTTATGTCGTAATAATTCATACTTATATCGAAAACTTTCGTTGCATTCTACACATAGATATTCAGGTAAAACCTTTCGATGTAGCATTTTTTTATGATTCAATAAATCTTGTTTAGTCCTAAACACTTCACTACATTCATCACAACTGTGGTTATGCAAAGTCTTTTTATGAATTTTTGCATTATGCTTTAAAAAATCTCGTTTACGACTAAAATTTTCCATGCAGTATTCACACCCATATCCTATGCGAGGTTTATCATGAGTTTTTAAGTGTCTTTTATAACCGTACGATCTACTAAATGCTTTCTTACACACATTACAAATATAGGGTTTTACATCCTTTAAGTGAAAAGTCTCATCTTCAAAACATGATGAAGTGGCTTGTTGATGAAGAGAAACTTGCACTTCCTCAGATAGATCCATTATAAATATAATCAAAGTAAAACTTTAAAAATGCTATAAGAACCACGAAAACAAGTTAGCAACTGATTAAATTTTCTACGAGACTGAATTTATACTCTATGTTTAATGCCAAATTAGTATTTATTGCCAAATATATTAAAAAATCTCGCCAAATCTTAGCAGATATGTTATTTTAATAGCCAAATCTTGAAAAATATCCCCAATCCCATTAAAAAATCTCGTAAAATATTTTAGTTTATCAACATGTCGAAACAAATAATTTGTTGATGTATAATTTCAAGCATGCAGAAAAGTTAAACTTTTAAGCAGGTTAGTATTTCCCTAGACTATATGTTAAATGGTTAATACTAAAATTGGAAAGTTCATGATTTTTTGATACAATCTCTAAAATTGGTAAGATTATATTTACTATAAAATATCAATTTATTTATGAAATAACGTTTTATAAAAATATGTAGTTTTAAAATCATATTAAAATATATAGTTTTAAAATCATATTAAATAAATAAATAAATAAATAAATAAATAAATAAATAAAAAATAAAAAATTACTTTGATAAAATAAATATAAAACTTTCTATTTAAACATGTTTACATAAGTGCATTTATTTTAAAAATCCGATTAATAGTTTAAACTTTTACATAAATTTTTATATGAGATAAATAATTAAAAATACAATTTTTGTACACATACTTTTATTTTTCAAATTATAAGATTTTTACATGCATCATTTTTATACAAAGTTTACAATAATTTTATAAGATTCAACTAACAATATTTAATATATATATATATATAGTAAAATCAAATATTACATTTGAAAAGCACCATATTTTGTCATACAAAGTTCTAATTTGAAAATTTCTGTTAATGTCCAACCTGATCCTTGTTCACTAAATTCATCAAAACACTTTTTCATCTTGTTAAAAGCGCTTTCAAGATCATTATTTAAATCATTTATTAAAAGAGTTGTTATACTTTTTGACCTAAAATTTTGAGTAATAAAATCCTTCTCTCCATTTTCATAAATACAACTAAAAATAACTTCTACATTAATATACCATTTCAATGTACCTTGATCATTTAATTGAAAGTTTAATTCGTTTAAAATGTCAGTTCTTAAATTATTAAAAAATGACGTCAAATCCAAATTTTTGTTTTTATTATCAAATGTGGTTATTGTAAATGTATTAAGAGCATTTTTTCTTTTAAAATGCATAATTTTCTCCTTGAGCAGATCTCGGTCAGAATTTGATTTTCCCTTTAATGTTGCTTGCGATAAGGGTTTTCGATGATTTTCTCTAACATGCTCTAAAAGTTTATATTTCTGTCTAAATGTTTCTGCACATTGATCACAGGAATGCGCTGGTAAAGGTTTTCGATGATTTTTTCTAATATGCATCAGCAACTGATACTTGCGATTAAAGGATACACTACATTGCTCACATCTATGTTCAATAGAAGGCTTTTCATGAATTTTTAAATGTCTCTTTAACTCATCTGACCTGGTAAATGCTTTCTGGCATACATTGCAAATAAAAGATTTTTCGTTGAGATGAATTTTCATGTGACGAAGCAAATCCCATTTTCGTTTAAATACCATACTGCAAGAAACACAGCTAAAAGTTTTTAGTACTTTCTTAGTATCCAAGCTTGATGACACCTCATTTGAAATAGGCATTTTTGCAGATAAATCCATCTCTCTCACTAAAAAGTAGAGTGTTATACAAGTTAATAAATTAAACGTGTGCACTCCTCAAAAATATAGCAGCAACTGATTAAAATTTCTTTGTGACAGCATTTATACTGTAGGTTTACCACCAAATTTGTAATTATCGGCGAAATCACGCCAAATATATGCTAAATTCGTACACTAAGGAAAGCAGCCAAATTCTTTATAACCCTTATTAATCTCGCCAAATATATAACATTTTAATGCAATCTAGTTTATCAACATGACAAAACAAATAATTTGTACATCATAGATTTTAAAGCTTGTAGACTATTCGTTTGAAGTTTTCCATGGTTTTTTCCTAAACTTGTGTACTAAAATCCCCTAATTTTATAATTCATGCTTCTGATTGGTTGAAAAAAAAAAAAAAAATCACGTAACCACAAAAGAAACCACTATGTTGAATACTAGTCTATCTATTTCTTCAACATTTTTACATCATTTATAAGTATTGTTTATCTAATAACTATTAAACCTTAATGTACTTCAACATTTTTGCATCATTTATAAGTATTGTTTATCTAAAAAGTACTATATATACACATAAAATATAACTATGCAACTATTAAACCTTGATGTACTTCAACATTTTTACATCATTTATAAGTATTGTTTATCTAATAACTATTAAACCTTAATGTACTTCAACATTTTTGCAATATTTATAACTATTGAGGATCTAATAAGCTACATATCATCACAAAAAGTATTATATAAATTCAAAAATATAACTAAGGAACTATTAATCCTTAATGTACTTCAAAATTTTTGCATTATTTATAAGTATTGTTTATCTAAAAAGTACTATGCACATAAAATATAATTAAGTAAGTATTAAACCGTAATGTATTTCATCATTTTTACATCATTTATAAGTATTGTTCCTCTAATAACTTGCATATCATCACAAAAAGTACTATATACATTCAAAAATATAACTAAGGAACTATTAATCCTTAATGTACTTCAAAATTTTTGCATCATTTATAAGTATTGTTTATCTAAAAAGTACTATGCACAAATAATATTATTAAGTAAGTATTAAACCGTAATGTATTTCATCAATTTTACATCATTTATAAGTATTGTTCCTCTAATAAGTTGCATATCATCACAAAAAGTATTATATAAATTCAAAAATATAACTAAGGAACTATTAATCCTTAATGTACTTCAACATTTTTGCATCATTTATAAGTAATGTTTATCTAATAAGCAACATAACATCACAAAAAGTACTATATGTACACATAAAATATAACTAAGTAAGTAATAAATCTTAATGTATTTCAACATTTTTACATCATTTATAACTATTGGGCATCTAATAAGTTGCATAGCATCACAAAAAGTACTATATATATGCACATAAAATATAACTATGCGACTATTAAACCTTAATGTACTTCATCATTTTTGCAATATTTATAACTATTGGGCATCTAATAAGTTACATAACATCATAAAAAGTACTATATATGCACGTAAAATATATCTAAGCAAGTATTAAACCTTAATATACTTCAACATTTATAACTATTAAACCGTAATGTATTTCATCATTTTTACATCATTTATAAGTATTGTTCCTCTAATAAGTTACATAACATCACAAAATGTATTATATAAATTCAAAAATATAACTAAGGAACTATTAAACCTTATTGTATTTCAACATTTTTGCAATATTTATAACTATCGTTCACCTAATAAGCTACATTACATCACAAAAAGTACTATATATGCACATAAAATATAACTAAGTAAGTAATAAACCCTAATATATTTCCACATTTTTGCATCATTTATAACTATTGGGCATCTAATAAGCTACATTACATCACAAAAAGTACTATATATATATATATATGCACATAAAATATAACTATGCGACTAATTATCCTTAATGTACTTCAACATTTTTGGATCATTTATAACTATCGTTCCCCTAATAAGCTACATTACATCACAAAAAGTACTATATGTACACATAAAATAAAACGATGGAACTATTAAACCTTATTGTATTTCAACATTTTTGCAATATTTATAGCTATTGGGCATCTAATAAGCTACATTACATCACAAAAAGTACTATATATATATATGCACATAAAATATAACTATGCGACTATTAAACCTTAATGTACTTCATCATTTTTGCAATATTTATAACTATTGGGCATCTAATAAGCTTCATTACATCACAAAAAGTACTAAATATGCACATAAAATATATCTAAGTAAGTAATAAATCTTAATGTATTTCATCATTTTGCATCATTTATAACTATCGTTCACCTAATAAGCTACATTACATCACAAAAAGTACTAAATATGCACATAAAATATATCTAAGTAAGTAATAAATCTTATGTATTTCAACATTTTTACATCATTTATAACTATTGGACATCTAATAAGCTACATCCTAATTTCACTCAATATAATTAAGTTTGTAATATTAAATCTTAATCAGTTTCGCAATGTATATATGCTTAACTTTTAAATTTCCGTTTTAATCTATTAAGATTAAAAAATAAATAATTAAATTTTTCTATGTGTGTGCGTGCATAAACTTAAATTACATTTATAATGCGAAATATTTTTTTTTTTTCCAATCACATTTTAAAAAATTACATAACTAAAATACTAAAGGATGCAAAAATATACAAAATATGCAAATACATGAATATAAGATTAATAAGTGCATGGTTTGATTTTAGCTTATGATAAGTTAAATAAAATCTACTATAACTCTGTTGCGTGGTAAAATGTTATTGGTTGCACAAAATCTTAGTTAATTTTTCTAATCCGTTATTACTAAATGAAATAAATATCTCTATTTCTGCTTGAATATATTTTTTCTAACTCTCTACTTCAATAATATTAATTTTTTTTTCTCTGTTTCAATAAATAATCGCATGATAAAAAATATACTTTTTTCGCGAAAAATAAATAAAAAACAACTCTTTATTTCATTAAATAAATAAAAAAAGCATATATTTCTGACTTTATGTGCAACACATGGCAGCACATATGCTAATATTTCAAATTTCCTTAATTTGTAATCATTTTATTAAATTTTGTACGCATTTAAATTATACCACAATTTTTCCTTAAAAAATATTAGTGAAAACCATTCGCGAAAAATCGTATATTTTACATAATTAAAAATACTGTCTAAATATGTTCACGCAGATTAAAAAATCTGTTTGAACATACATAAAAAAAAAATTAAGAAATTCTCTTTTGAGAATTTCACAGAAAAAAAGTAACTCTTTAGCAGAGTTCTAAAGATTAAATAAAAAAGAAATTTAATATATGTTCACATAGAAAAAAAAAAAAAATTTTTGAACATATAACAGTAGAAAATCATATATTTCCACTGATCAAACACACTTGAACGAAAATTTTTAATCACTCAAACACAAGAAAAAATTTCTTGATATTTTATCCCAAATTATCATTAAAATAATAATTATGCACATAAAATCTACGAAAACAATTAAAATATTAATTATGCACTAAAAATCCTCACTAATATTAATACATTCATTTCTTAAATCAGAAAATAACTTACATTTAAAATAAATTTCATCGCAAAACGCTACACTAAGTAATTAAAATTTACGCTGTCAACACATGATGGTCGAGTGGATAGCGCGGCGGACTCCCAATCCGCAGATAGCAGGTTCGATCCTAAGTGACGGTAAAGCAACATTTTTGAAAATAAACGAGTTCAATACTTCCTCAATAGATGTCAGCACCACAGAAAAATAAGTTTGAGAAAAATCGATAATTAAAGTTCTCTTAAAATAATATTCATTATCATTCAAGATAAGATCTTAATTCTAACCCTCCTTATCTTTCATGTCGGCATGCGTCACCGGAAGGATACTGATAAGAGACGGTGCGGCAGCAGCACAGCTCGCCCGTGCCGTGCCGCGGTGCCGCGGTTGTAGAACGAACGTTTTATATCTACTTAGGTAATTATTATTATTTTTTTTAGGTGAAAAGTTTTCTATTATTTAAAAGAAAACGTGCAGATATATCGGCACACCAAAATTCATAAAGATAAATTAATATTTAATATTTAAAATTAGACTTGAAATCTCTCTATGATGCCATATCTGTCACAAATAAAATTAACAAAATACGTACATATACATATTGGTATATATTAGTTCTAAATATAACTACATTTTGGAATGTTTTATAGATGGGTATATGGGTACATATCGTATATATGGGTAAGAGAAAGTAATTATATGTAATGTTGGTTGTTGATTCAGTGTAGGGCGGGTTACTATAGTAACCACGTGTGTGATGATATGGAGAATATGTGTCTTTGAAAATACCTACTACTGCCTTGTATATTAAGGTATTAGAATTAGATGCTTTAGACAAGAATAAATACTCTGAAATGAGCAAAGATGAATTTTCTCTTAGTAATTTACATAAATTTCGTATCTGCAGAGCCAGATTATAGCAGAGGCACACGGGGCACTGGCCAAGGGCCTCCAACTTTAAAGGACCTCACTTCCAAAGTCTGGTGTGTAGTATAAATTTTCACGCGAGGTGTCTAATCAAAACGAAAACTAATTAAAACTCTCTAGTTTACATTAAGGAGCTTAAACATTTGTTAAAGTTTGTTTCTAATCTCCGAAACTAAGATAACATTCGTATTCGCTGACCAATATACGTGATCAGTAGATGTATAACAGGGGTTCTACAACCGCGGCACCGCGGTATCGGCATGGGGCGTGGGGTGCTGCTGCCGCACCGTCTCTTATCAGTATCCTTCCGGTGACGCATGACCTTGTGATAAGGAAGGTTAGAAGGAAGTTGTTATCTTTGATGATAAAGAATTTAATGAATATTATTTAAAGAGAACTTTAATTATCGATTTTTCTCAAACTTATTTTTTCTGTGGTGCTGACATCTATTGAGGAAGTATTGAACTCGTTTATTTTCAAAAATGTTGCTTTTCTCCTTTACCGTCACTTAGAATCGAACCCGCTATCTGCGGATTGGGAGGTCAGCGTGCTATCCACTCAACCATCATGTGTTGACAGCGTAAATTTTAATTACTTAGTGTAGAGTTTTGCGATGAAATTTATTTTAAATGTAAGTTATTTTCTGATTTAAGAAATGAATGTATTAATATTAGTGAGGATTTTTAGTGCATAATTAATATTTTAATTGTTTTCGTAGATTTTATGTGCATAATTATTATTTTAATGATAATTTGGGATAAAATATTAAGAAATTTTTTCTTATGTTTAACAAAATGAGTGATTAAAAATTTTCGTTCAAGTGTGTTTGATTAAAATAATCAGTGGAAATATGTGATTTTTCTACTGTTATATGTTAAAACATTTTTTTTTTCTATGTGAACATATATTAAATTTCTTTTTTATTTAATCTTTGGAACTCTGCTAAAGAGTTACTTTTTTTTTTTTTTTTGATCAAGATTTAATATTACAAACTTAATTATATTAAGTGAAATTAGGATGTAGCTTATTAGATGTCCAATAGTTATAAATGATGTAAAAATGTTGAAATACATTAAAATTTATTACTTACTTAGATATATTTTATGTGCATATTTAGTACTTTTTCTGATGCAATGTAACTTATTATATGTCCAATAGTTATAAATGATGCAAAATGTAGAAGTACATTAAGGTTTAATAGCTGCTTAGATATATTTTATGAGCATATATAGTACTTTTTGTGATGTAATGTAGCTTATTAGGTGAACGATAGTTATAAACGATGTAAAAATGTTGAAATACATTAAGATTTATTACTTACTTAGTTATATTTTATGTGCATACTTAGAACTTTTTGTGATGTAATGTAGCTTAATAGATGTCCAATAGTTATAAATGATGCAAAAATGTTGAAGTACATTAAGGTTTAATAGCTGCTTAGATGTATTTTATGTGCATATATAGTACTTTTTGTGATGTAGTGTAGCTTATTAGATGTCCAATAGTTATAAATGATGCAAAAATGTTGAAATACATTAAGATTTATTGCTTACTTACTTATATTTTATGTGCATATTTAGTACTTTTTGTGATGTAATGTAGCTTATTAGATGTCTAATAGTTATAAATGATGCAAAAATGTTGAAGTACATTAAGGTTTAATAGCTGCATAGTTATATTTTATGAATTTATATAGTACTTTTTGTGATGATATCCGACTTATTAGGTGAACGATAGTTATAAATGATGCAAAAATGTTGAAGTACATTAAGGTTTAATACTTGCTTAGATATATTTTATGTGGATATATAGTACTTTTTGTGATGTTATGTAACTTTTTAAATGAATAATACTTATAAATATTGCAAAAATGTTGCAGTACATTAAGGTTTAATACTTACTTAGTTATATTTTATGTGTATATAATACTTTTTGTGATACAAAATTTTCTCGGGGGATAGTAGTTTTCAAGCGATTTTAACCACAGGAATACACTCTGTTTAAGATAGAAATAGATGCACTAGTATTGAACATGCTGGCTTCTTTTATGGTCACGTGATCCAATCAGAAGCATGGATTTTTAATAATTGTAAAATTAAGTGATTTTAGTATACAAGTTTCGGAAAAAAACATGAAAAACTTCAAACGAATAGTCTACAAGCTTTAAAATCTGTGATGCGCAAATTATTTGTTTTAACATGTTGATAAACTAGATTACATTAAAAGGTTTGGGTATTAAAATGATACATATTTGGCGTGATTAATAGGGGTTCTAAAGAATTTGGCTGCTTCACCTAGTCTATGAATTTAGCTTATATTTGGCGTTATTTCGCCAATAATTACAAATTTGGTGGTAAACTACAGTATAAATGCATTCGCAAAGAAATTTTAATCAGTTGCTGCTATATTTTTGAGGAGTGCGCACGTTTAATTTTATAACTTCGATTTTGTATAACACTCTACTTTTTAGTGAGAGAGATGGATTTATCTGAAAAGATGCCTATTTCAAATGAGTTGTCATCAAACTTGAATACTAAGAAACTACCGAAAACTTTTAGTTGTGTTTCTTGCAGTGTGGTATTTAAACGAAAATGGGATTTGCTTCGACACATGAAAATTCATCTCAACGAAAAATCTTTTATTTGCAATGAATGCTCGAAAGCATTTACCAGATCAGATGAGTTAAAGAGACATTTAAAAATTCATGAAAAGATTCGTATTGAACATAGATGTGAGCAATGTAGCGAATCCTTTAATCGCAAGTATCAGTTGCTGATGCATACTAGAAAAAACCATCAAAAACCTTTACTAGTGCATTCCTGTGATCGATGTGCAGAAACATTTAGACAGAAATATAAATTATTAGAGCATGTTAGAGAAAATCATCGAAAACCCTTATCGCAAGCAGCATTAAAGGGATTGACAAATTCTGACCGAGATCTTCTGAAGGAGAAAATTATGCATTTTAAAAGAAAAAATGCACTTAATACATTTACAATAACCACATTTGATAATAAAAACAAAGATTTGGATTTGACGTCATTTTTTAATAATTTAAGAACTGACATTTTAAACGAATTAAACTTTCAATTAAATGACCAAGGAACATTGAAATGGTATATTAATGTTGAAGCTATTTTTAGTTGTATTTATGAAAATGGAGAGAAGGATTTTATTACACAAAATTTTAGCTCAAACAGTATATCAACTTTTTTAATAAATGATTTGAATAATGATCTTGAAAACGCTTTTAACAAGATGATAAAGTGTTTTGATGAATTTAGCGAACAAGGATCAGGTTGGACATTAACAGAAATTTTCAAATTAGAACTTTGTATGACTAAATATGGTTCTTTTCAAATGTAATATATGATTTTACTATATATATTAAAAATTGTTAGTTGAATCTTATAAAATTATTGTAAACTTTGTATAAAAATGATGCATGTAAAAATCTTATAATTTTAAAAATAAAAGTATGTGTATAAAAATTGTATTTTTAATTATTTATCTCATATAAAAATTGTATGTAAAAGTTTAAACTATTAATCGGATTTTTAAAATAAATGCACTTATGTTAATGTAGAGATATTTTATTTTATTTTATTTTATTTTTTTAAATATGATTTTAAAACTATATATTTTAAAACTATATATTTTAAAACTACATATATATATATTTTTTTTTTTTTTTTTTTTTTTTTTTTTTAACGTTTATTTCATAAATAAATTGATATTTTATAGTAAATATATTATAATCATATTCTTACCAATTTTGGAGATTGTATTAAAAAATCATGAACTTTGCATTTGACACATAGTCTAGAGTAATACTAACCTGCTTAAAAGTTTAACTTTTCTGCGTGCTTGAAATTAGACATGAATAAATTATCTGTTTCGACACGTTGATAAACTAAAATATTTTACGAGATTTTTTTAATGGGATTGGGGATATTTTACAAGATTTGGCTATTAAAATAACATATCTGCTAAGATTTGGCGAGATTTTTTTAATGTATTTGGCAATAAATACTGATTTGGCATTAAACATAGAGTATAAATTCAGTCTCAGAGGAAAATTTAATCAGTTGCTGACTTGTTTTCATGGTTCAGTTTTCATATAGCATTTTTAAAGTTTTACTTTGATTATATTTATAATGGATCTATCTGAGGAAGTGCAAGTTTCTGTTCATCAACAAGCCACTTCATCATGTTTTGAAGATGAGACTTTTCACTTAAAGGATGTAAAACCCTATATTTGTAATGTGTGTAAGAAAGCATTTAGCAGATAGTACGGTTATAAAAGACACTTAAAAACTCATGAAAAACCTCGCATAGGATATGGGTGTGAATACTGCATGGAAAATTTTAGTCGTAAACGAGATTTTTTAAAGCATAATGCAAAAATTCATAAAAAGACTTTGCATAATCACAGTTGTGATGAATGTAGTGAAGTGTTTAGGACTAAACAAGATTTATTGAATCATAAAAAAATGCTACATCGAAAGGTTTTACCTGAATATCTATGTGTAGAATGCAACGAAAGTTTTCGATATAAGTATGAATTATTACAACATAACAGAAAAAATCATCGTAAAGATTCTTCTGCTTACGTATGTACAAAATGCAATGAACGAAATACTCTCAACTTAGACAGTCAAAATATGAACTTAACGAATTTTTTGAATAATTTGAATACTGCTTTTTTAACCAACACCTATTCTTTAGCCAAAAGCTTTCATGATGAAAATAACAATACGTATTTTTTAATATTTTTAAATAATGAAAATATAAATACCGAACACATCTCACGAAATAATGACTCACCAACCAACAACTTTGGGAGTGTAAATGTGGACTTAACGAATTTTTCAGATAATCAAAATAATGTTTTCACTTCATCAACCAGTGAAAATGTGATCTTATCAAATGTTTTGGATAATAATGCATACGACGTTTTACCCACTGCTAATGAAAATATAAATACTAAATGTTTGACACAAAGTAATTTTTATGACTCTCCAACGAACAACATTGAGAATATAAATGGGGAGTGTATGAGTAATAATAATGTTTCACTCGTGAGCGGTGATAACGACTTGTTGAAATTTTTGGATAATTTTAATGTAGAGTATATTAGTCAATATAACCTTAACGATTTAGCAATAATTTAGATTTTTATAAACCTGTTTTTATACTGATAATAATGTAAAATAAAATATTTTAATCAAAAATTGTGTTTTTATTATGAAATTACTTTCTACACACCATTTCATATTATAATAGATACGTTAAGTCACGAAAAAAGCTAAACATGTGTAAATATATTTTTTGCTTTCTTATTAACTAAATCGTTTTTATACAATAAGACTTGGTGATTTTAATTTGGTTTAAAGAAATTCTCCCCCATAAATTGGAGTGGGACGAAGTGACTTATAAAAACCGTAAAATAAAGAACTCTAATATTGCTGATTTATTTAATATTTTCTATGAATAAGAAAGTGCCACAAGGCGAATTGTTACAAGCTCTTAATGATATGCCTAAAACCTTTATTAAAAACAAATTTTTGTTATCATCGGTACCCAAGTAACGAAAACGCCCAAATGTAGTTCCCTATTGATTAAATTATACGTAGTAAGCTACGTCACATATACTACATTAGTGTAGGGTTTGTGTTATAAGTCACGTAGCTTACTACGTCATACTAGACAATGTCACGTGACATAGTAGATAAGAAAGCTTACCACGTGATCTTGATAAGAAATAGCGTTATCGCTCATTTCACACCGTGCGAGTAGAAGAGAAGGACGCAGATTAACAACTGTGTTGAGGTAAGTCCAATTTTTATAGCATTTATTTAAACATAAATAAATAGACCAGTGTTTTATATTAAAAAATATTTTTTATTAATAATTTAATCAATAGGGAACTACATTTGGGCGTTTTCGTTACTTGGGTACCGAAGATAACAAAAATTTGTTTTTAATAAAGGTTTTAGGCATATCATTAAGAGCTTGTAACAATTCGCCTTGTGGCACTTTCTTATTCATAGAAAATATTAAATAAATCAGCAATATTAGAGTTCTTTATTTTACGGTTTTTATAAGTCACTTCGTCCCACTCCAATTTATGGGGGAGAATTTCTTTAAACCAAATTAAAATCACCAAGTCTTATTGTATAAAAACGATTTAGTTAATAAGAAAGCAAAAAATATATTTACACATGTTTAGCTTTTTTCGGGACTTAACGTTTCTATTATAATATGAAATGGTGTGTAGAAAGTAATTTCATAATAAAAACACAATTTTTGATTAAAATATTTTATTTTACATTATTATCAGTATAAAAACAGGTTTATAAAAATCTAAATTATTGCTAAATCGTTAAGGTTATATTGACTAATACACTCTACATTAAAATTATCCAAAAATTTCAACAAGTCGTTATCACCGCTCACGAGTGAAACATTATTATTACTCATACACTCCCCATTTATATTCTCAATGTTGTTCGTTGGAGAGTCATAAAAATTACTTTGTGTCAAACATTTAGTATTTATATTTTCATTAGCAGTGGGTAAAACGTCGTATGCATTATTATCCAAAACATTTGATAAGATCACATTTTCACTGGTTGATGAAGTGAAAACATTATTTTGATTATCTGAAAAATTCGTTAAGTCCACATTTACACTCCCAAAGTTGTTGGTTGGTGAGTCATTATTTCGTGAGATGTGTTCGGTATTTATATTTTCATTATTTAAAAATATTAAAAAATACGTATTGTTATTTTCATCATGAAAGCTTTTGGCTAAAGAATAGGTGTTGGTTAAAAAAGCAGTATTCAAATTATTCAAAAAATTCGTTAAGTTCATATTTTCACTGTCTAAGTTGAGAGTATTTCGTTCATTGCATTTTGTACATACGTAAGCAGAAGAATCTTTACGATGATTTTTTCTGTTATGTTGTAATAATTCATACTTATATCGAAAACTTTCGTTGCATTCTACACATAGATATTCAGGTAAAATGTTTCGATGCAGCATTTTTTTAGGATTCAATAAATCTTGTTTAGTCCTAAACACTTCACTACATTCATCACAACTGTGATTATACAAAGTCTTTTTATGAATTTTTGCATTATGCTTTAAAAAATCTCGTTTACGACTAAAATTTTCCATGCAGTATTCACACCCATATCCTATGCGAGGTTTTTCACGAGTTTTTAAGTGTCTTTTATAACCGTACGATCTACTAAATGCTTTCTTACACACATTACATATATAGGGTTTTACATCCTTTAAGTGAAAAGTCTCATCTTCAAAACATGATGAAGTGGCTTGTTGATGAAGAGAAACTTGCACTTCCTCAGATAGATCCATTATAAATATAATCAAAGTAAAACTTTAAAAATGCTATAAGAACCACGAAAACAAGTTAGCAACTGATTAAATTTTCTACGAGACTGAATTTATACTCTATGTTTAATGTCAAATCAGTATTTATTGCCAAATACATTAAAAAAATCTCGCCAAATCTTAGCAGATATGTTATTTTAATAGCCAAATCTTGTAAAATATCCCCAATCCCATTAAAAAATCTCGTAAAATATTTTAGTTTATCAACGTGTCGAAACAGATAATTTATTCATGTCTAATTTCAAGCACGCAGAAAAGTTAAACTTTTAAGCAGGTTAGTATTACTCTAGACTATGTGTCAAATGCAAAGTTCATGATTTTTTAATACAATCTCCAAAATTGGTAAGAATATGATTATATATATTTACTATAAAATATCAATTTATTTATGAAATAAACGTTAAAAAAAAAAAAAAAAAAAAAAAAAAATGTAGTTTTAAAATATATAGTTTTAAAATATATAGTTTTAAAATCATATTTAAAAAAATAAAATAAAATAAAATAAAATATCTCTACATTAACATAAGTGCATTTATTTTAAAAATCCGATTAATAGTTTAAACTTTTACATAAAATTTTTATATGAGATAAATAATTAAAAATACAATTTTTATACACATACTTTTATTTTTAAAATTATAAGATTTTTACATGCATCATTTTTATACAAAGTTTACAATAATTTTATAAGATTCAACTAACAATTTTTAATATATATATATATAGTAAAATCAGATATTACATTTGAAAAGAACCATATTTAGTCATACAAAGTTCTAATTTGAAAATTTCTGTTAATGTCCAACCTGATCCTTGTTCGCTAAATTCATCAAAACACTTTTTCATCTTGTTAAAAGCGTTTTCAAGATCATTATTCAAATCATTTATTAAAAAAGTTGATATACTTTTTGAGCTAAAATTTTGTGTAATAAAATCCTTCTCTCCATTTTCATAAATACAACTAAAAATAGCTTCAACATTAATATACCATTTCAATGTTCCTTGGTCATTTAATTGAAAGTTTAATTCGTTTAAAATGTCAGTTCTTAAATTATTAAAAAATGACGTCAAATCCAAATCTTTGTTTTTATTATCAAATGTGGTTATTGTAAATGTATTAAGTGCATTTTTTCTTTTAAAATGCATAATTTTCTCCTTCAGAAGATCTCGGTCAGAATTTGTCAATCCCTTTAATGCTGCTTGCGATAAGGGTTTTCGATGATTTTCTCTAACATGCTCTAATAATTTATATTTCTGTCTAAATGTTTCTGCACATCGATCACAGGAATGCACTGGTAAAGGTTTTTGATGGTTTTTTCTAGTATGCATCAGCATTTGATACTTGCGATTAAAGGATTCGCTACATTGCTCACATCTATGTTCAATAGGAATCTTTTCATGAATTTTTAAATGTCTCTTTAACTCATCTGATCTGGTAAATGCTTTCGAGCATTCATTGCAAATAAAAGATTTTTCGTTGAGATGAATTTTCATGTGTCGAAGCAAATCCCATTTTCGTTTAAATACCACACTGCAAGAAACACAACTAAAAGTTTTCGGTAGTTTCTTAGTATTCAAGTTTGATGACAACTCATTTGAAATAGGCATCTTTTCAGATAAATCCATCTCTCTCACTAAAAAGTAGAGTGTTATACAAAATCGAAGTTATAAAATTAAACGTGCGCACTCCTCAAAAATATAGCAGCAACTGATTAAAATTTCTTTGCGAATGCATTTATACTGTAGGTTTACCACCAAATTTGTAATTATTGGCGAAATAACGCCAAATATAAGCTAAATTCATAGACTAGGTGAAGCAGCCAAATTCTTTAGAACCCCTATTAATCACGCCAAATATGTATCATTTTAATACCCAAACCTTTTAATGTAATCTAGTTTATCAACATGTTAAAACAAATAATTTGCGCATCACAGATTTTAAAGCTTGTAGACTATTCGTTTGAAGTTTTTCATGTTTTTTTCCGAAACTTGTATACTAAAATCACTTAATTTTACAATTATTAAAAATCCATGCTTCTGATTGGATCACGTGACCATAAAAGAAGCCAGCATGTTCAATACTAGTGCATCTATTTCTATCTTAAACAGAGTGTATTCCTGTGGTTAAAATCGCTTGAAAACTACTATCCCCCGAGAAAATTTTGTATCACAAAAAGTATTATATACACATAAAATATAACTAAGTAAGTATTAAACCTTAATGTACTGCAACATTTTTGCAATATTTATAAGTATTATTCATTTAAAAAGTTACATAACATCACAAAAAGTACTATATATCCACATAAAATATATCTAAGCAAGTATTAAACCTTAATGTACTTCAACATTTTTGCATCATTTATAACTATCGTTCACCTAATAAGTCGGATATCATCACAAAAAGTACTATATAAATTCATAAAATATAACTATGCAGCTATTAAACCTTAATGTACTTCAACATTTTTGCATCATTTATAACTATTAGACATCTAATAAGCTACATTACATCACAAAAAGTACTAAATATGCACATAAAATATAACTAAGTAAGTAATAAATCTTAATGTATTTCAACATTTTTGCATCATTTATAACTATTGGACATCTAATAAGCTACACTACATCACAAAAAGTACTATATATGCACATAAAATATATCTAAGCAGCTATTAAACCCTAATGTACTTCAACATTTTTGCATCATTTATAACTATTGGACATCTAATAAGCTACATTACATCACAAAAAGTACTAAATATGCACATAAAATATAACTAAGTAAGTAATAAATCTTAATGTATTTCAACATTTTTACATCATTTATAACTATCGTTCACCTAATAAGCTACATTACATCACAAAAAGTATATATGCACATAAAATATATCTAAGCAGCTATTAAACCTAAATGTACTTCAACATTTTTGCATCATTTATAACTATTGGACATCTAATAAGCTGCATTACATCACAAAAAGTACTAAATATGCACATAAAATATATCTAAGTAAGTAATAAATCTTAATGTATTTCAACATTTTTACATCATTTATAACTATCGTTCACCTAATAAGCTACATTACATCACAAAAAGTACTATATATGCACATAAAATATATCTAAGCAGCTATTAAACCTTAATGTACTTCAACATTTTTGCATCATTTATAACTATGGGACATCTAATAAGCTACATTACATCACAAAAAGTACTAAATATGCACATAAAATATAACTAAGTAAGTAATAAATCTTAATGTATTTCAACATTTTTACATCATTTATAACTATCGTTCACCTAATAAGCTACATTACATCACAAAAAGTACTATATATGCTCATAAAATATATCTAAGCAGCTATTAAACCTTAATGTACTTCAACATTTTGCATCATTTATAACTATTGGACATCTAATAAGTTACATTACATCACAAAAATTACTAAATATGCACATAAAATATATCTAAGTAAGTAATAAATCTTAATGTATTTCAACATTTTTACATCATTTATAACTATTGGACATCTAATAAGCTACATCCTAATTTCACTTAATATAATTAAGTTTGTAATATTAAATCTTGATCAAAAAAAAAAAAAAAAAAGTAACTCTTTAGCAGAGTTCCAAAGATTAAATAAAAAAGAAATTTAATATATGTTCACATAGAAAAAAAAAATGTTTTAACATATAACAGTAGAAAAATCACATATTTCCACTGATTATTTTAATCAAACACACTTGAACGAAAATTTTTAATCACTCATTTTGTTAAACATAAGAAAAAATTTCTTAATATTTTATCCCAAATTATCATTAAAATAATAATTATGCACATAAAATCTACGAAAACAATTAAAATATTAATTATGCACTAAAAATCCTCACTAATATTAATACATTCATTTCTTAAATCAGAAAATAACTTACATTTAAAATAAATTTCATCGCAAAACTCTACACTAAGTAATTAAAATTTACGCTGTCAACACATGATGGTTGAGTGGATAGCACGCTGACCTCCCAATCCGCAGATAGCGGGTTCGATCCTAAGTGACAGTAAAGGAGAAAAGCAACATTTGAAAACAGTTGAGCAACAGTTGAAAATAAACGAGTTCAATACTTCCTCAATAGATGTCAGCACCACATAAAAAATAAGTTTGAGAAAAATCGATAATTAAAGTTCTCTTTAAATAATATTCATTAAATTCTTTATCATCAAAGATAACAACTTCCTTCTAACCTTCCTTATCACAAGGTCATGCGTCACCGGAAGGATACTGATAAGAGACGGTGCGGCAGCAGCACCCCACGCCCCATGCCGATGCCGCGGTTGTAGAACCCCTGTTATACATCTACTGTGATCCGATTTTCGATTGTCTTGAGAATGAAAACTAATGATTTTCCTATGGGGTGATAAAAAACCGGAAAATTAGAACGGATAACCGAACGTATAACGCAGCATAAATTGCTATAAACAGACTGATAAAAAAAAAAAAAAAAATCCTTAGATCTTTTTTTTTTCAGTACCCCGAGTCTTAAAAAAGCATAGTCGGACTCTGCGTATCTGACGATCATAGTAAAGATTTTCTTAAAAGAAGAAAAAGAAAAAGGAAACTTCATTCCTTTACAAGGACAAGAGTAATCTTTCCCTCTAAAATAAATATGATAAAGTAAATTATCATTTTAAAAAAGGTATAATTCTGTAGAGTTAATTTGAATTTTCTGACCGAAAAGTAAAATATAAAATAAACAAAGATGGTGAATAGTTTCCGCTTGCAATTGCATTCTTTTAAAATTCCCATGCTCACGTTTTTGCGAGACACAGATTTGAAGTGAACGAAAAAGAAAATGCTTTGTTCAACCCTGTCACTAACTGGCTGTGGGATTAAAAATAAAGATATTTAGGAGGGGGGGAGGGGAGAAAAAGCTGTCATTCTTTAAGACATTTTTCATTGACAATAAATATAATTAAGCAAATTATCATTGCAGAGAAATATTAAATTGTTTAGAGGTATTAAGAAATTTCTATTACAAAAAAAAAAAAAATAAAAAAAAAATAAAATAACCAAACATAGGACAGTATTTTTTTTTTTTTTTAATGTAATAAGATTTGTTTAGAATTTAGTTTGATAGCTCACGTTTACCGTGAGACCCAGAACTGAATCGAACGAGAAAAAAAAATGATTCGCTTTAGCCTCTTTCTAGTTTTTTTTATCATTCATTTGAATACCCTCTCGATCAGATTTTTAGAACTAATTGTTGGTTGACTACACTGAGAAAAAAATATATACTGCCTTCAATTAGAACGAATAAATAGTTATTTTTTAAGTCTCTAAGCTAAAAATAAAGATTTTCGAGTTATGCATATAAGGTAAGCAAATAACCGGGATAGACCAAATGATCGAGAATTTCTAGTCTACATTTTTCTAGATGGCGAAACAATATTACTATTATTTTGAATCCTTTGTATTGCGAGAAATTCTCGCTTGAATTCCTAGACTTGGGTTATAAACCAAAATTCTAGTTACTCGCCTCTTGTGTTCGCATTTATTTGCAGATATTTTTAAATAAGTTTCATCACGATTATATAGGAAAACGCTGTAGAATTTTAATAAGTGTTTTATGATCTCGCTAGCAAAGGGAACTAGAATTTATAAGGACGGCATGGAACTATTTTTACTAGAGCAACAATTTAGTTCCTAGATGCCAGTCACAGATTTTTTCCTCAGTGTATTATGAGCATTGAAAAGATTTTCCTAAAAGGAAAGAAAATAACTTTTACTTATTCTTTACCTTTACTTATTCACAGATATTTTCATCCAAAATATATGTGATAAATCCACTTGTTATAAAACAATGATAATAATAAATATTGTTTAGAAATAATTACAATTTTCGAACCAAAAAGCGACGGGAAATAAAAGAGGTTTGAGGTTCGAAGTTAAGTGGGTTTAATGACGCACTATAGCTACGAAATGGACAACTGAGTGCGATCTGCGATTCACCCCTAGGGATGGTCCGCCGGAGACACAGCATCACAATTCTGATCCTCCGCAAAGGAAAGATAAAAGAAAATAGTAGTGTAAAAAGGGTGATTCACCGCCACGGTGGAGGGACGGAGGGACGATGAGGGTCAGGGTGGAGGCGCGCCACCACCCTACACCCACCATCCCTCCACCGTGTCGGTGAACACACCCTTTTTACACTACTTAGTCATCATCTTGGACGAGGGGGTGTTGCCACCGGAAGAATAGAAATTTTTGGAGCGTTGCCACCGGAAGAATAGAAACTTTGAGTCATCATCTTGGATGAGAAGTTTGGTGCTGCCATCTATCGGGGAGAATGGGAATTTTTTTCCTAAATTTCGGGACTTAGTACTTTTTTCACAATTTTGGGGACTTCAAAATTTTTTCGAATTTTTTGCAGAGGGATTAGATAACGTCACGATCTTTTGGGACTTAACCTGAAAAGAGATACATACAAAATTTACAATTAGAGAAATAAGTGAAAGGAAAATGTATAGAAAAAAGTTAGAAAGAGAATACAAATTTAAGAAAAAAAGTAGAAAGAATAAAGTTAGAAAAAAGAGAAGAGAGAGAAAGAAAGAGTTCACCTTGAGCGCCTGGGAGACTGCCCTCCCGAGGCCCTGCGGTGCCCCTTTTCACTCCGTAGAGCAAGGCGGGAGTTAGTTCCTTTTAAAAAAAATAAAAAATAAAATAAAAAATATCAACCTGATGAACTTATCACATAGTTTTCTGAGGTTGTCTTCAAAGCATGGGTTCAGGCAATTTTCATAGATGCGAAACAATCTTCATAGGTGCAGAAACAATTGATATGCAGGAACAATCTTCATGGATGCAGAAACAATTTAAAAATATAGTATCATCTATCAGGGAGAAGGGAATTTTAAGGAGTTAGATTTATTTTCCTAAATTTTAGCACTTAGTATTTTTTCACAATTTCGGGGACTTCAAAATTTTTTGAATTTTTGCAGCGGGTTAGATGACGTCACGATCTTTTCGGACTTAACCTGAAAAGAGATACATACAAAATTTACAATTAGAGAAATAAGTGAAAGGAAAATGTATAGAAAAAAGTTAGAAAGAGAATACAAATTTAAGAAAAAAGGTAGAAAGAATAAAGTTAGAAAAAAGAGAAGAGAGAGAAAGAAAGAGTTCACCTTGAGCGCCTGGGAGACTGCCCTCCCGAGGCCCTGCGGTGCCCCTTTTCACTCCGTAGAGCAAGGCGGGAGTTAGTTCCTTTTAAAAAAAAAAATAAATAAATAAATAAAAAAATAAAAAAAGATCATTATTACTCCACAAGCATAACGACTAAATCTATGTAATCCTCTCCGAGTTTAAAATCAAATCGGCATACAGGACAATTGAATTTTTCATTCAACCACATCATAAGACAATGCTCATGAAAGTTATGTTGACAGCATGTCTTATACATTTCAGATCTATAGTATATCCTATCCAGGCATATAGCACAGATCATATTTTCATCCTGAAAAGAAAATTTATAGATAAATATCAATGCTTATACTTTATATATATATATTTATCAAAATATGTGAATATCTATTGTATAGTAAAACTTTTAAATATAGTATTGTTTTGTATAAGGTGTGAATCTGATTATGAATAAATGAGTTATCGATTATGAAATAAATTTATCATTACTATAATACTCTCATTAAAAGATTCTCACTTATACAATTTAGCAGATATGTAAATGAATCAACCTCTATGATGAATCAGAATTCGAGAAGTTTCTCGTAAGATCTACAGAGCTGAGTCAGGCTGACGCATGGGGAAACCCCCTTATCTAGATAAGTCGCTGCAACTCAATTCTCGGGTCATTCGTAGATTATCTACTGCCTAGGTAACACGCGTTTTTAGTTCTTTCCTTTAGCGACGCTCGCAAAGTTTTCTTCCGGAAATTTGCTGTGTTTTTACCGCATCGTTTAGTGTGATTTTTCCGTACTTGGATAATGGAAGGATTCAGCAACGCCAATCAAGCTATGGATATAGATGATTGCGTGAGTATTTATTATTTATTCAGTAATTATTTTAAATAATTATTGATTTTACTTAATTTTTTCTAACTGTGATTAATCATTTAGATTTTGTAAAAGAAATTTTTTTATTCAATAAAACAACATAGGTTCTTTAAAAGTAAGCTTAACGCTAAAATTTTGGTGAGAGACTCCTCTTTTTCTAGAAATGTTTATTAATTACTTATAAGTATTAAATAAAACTGCATGAAAAAGATTTTTAATTACTTTAAGAAACATAAATAAAATTCTTTGACTGATTAGACAGTTTAATAAAATCATTATCGCAAGTGTATAAAAATTATATGAAATTTTGTTACATTAAATTTGAGCAAAACTTAATGTTTGTTTCTTTATTTAAAAAACTTACTCATAGGAAACAAAATTTTTTACTAATTAGTATTAATTTATCATTTGGTGGTAGTGGGATGTTCCATTCGGAATTCCTGAGGAAGAAGTATGTGCACTTGCTGATGCTGTAGAAATATCATTGTGTGAATGGGGGAATTCCCAATGGTCAGATGTTTCCCCCTCTAGTAGTGAGACGTTATACGATGTAAGTTTATCTTTTATTTTTATTAAAAACTTCATATAAAACTTAATTTCTTAGTTAGTTATAATATATATTTTTTACTTTTAGAGTGGTGAGATATTTCCTGATGGGCAAAGATTAACCTTAGCAGTTGATGAAGAATCGGTATGATATGGTTAGATTCTTTTTTCTTTTTAATCATTTACGAGAATATCAACGCATAACAAGTTTTATTTTTTCATTTGTAGATTGGAAATATTTCTGATACAATATCATCCTTGGCAAACGTAAGTTGAAAAAAAAAAAAAAAAATGATAAGTAGAAAATAATTCATATTTTTTCAAATCATTGAATGGAAAATTTTATTTTTATTTATAGAGTCCTGATATCCCAAATGGACAATCGGTTTATGTAGAAGAATCGGTAAGATATGTTTAAAAAATTACTCTTATTTAATGTATGATTTATAAAAATCGGTAAAATATAAAATTTTATTTTATAGAGTGAGGATCTTCTTCTCCCAAACGGAGGGAGTGATTTTGAATATGTTACTCCGAGAAATCAACGAGAAACCCCCGAGGTTAAAAGTTGTAGTGCTAGTGTAGACTTGGTGAGAAATAATTAATATTAACTTTATATATATAAAACTCACTACTATATTTTTTAAATGATGATAAACAATATATATTTATATATATTTTTTTTTTTTTTTTTTTTTTACAGAATTCTGAAGATAATTGCGGTATTTGTTTATCCCAATTAAATCACAGTAAAAAAATTACTACAATATGCAAACACGCATTTCACGAATGCTGCATCCGCGAGTGGGGAAAGAAGGGAGCATTGAATTGTCCCTTCTGTCGAGAGAAGATCTTCAAATGAGACTTTTACTGGGTGATGTATGTAAATATATTTAAATAATATATAGTTATTAGAAAAATATTCGACATGATTAATTTGTGTATATTTTACTATAATTGATTTAAAACTCTAGGAAGTCTCGTACGCGTATATTAAAAATAATATATAGTTATTATATAAAAATCTCTTACTATTCAATCATTTATAAATAGTTAAAAAATTATTACTTAGTTTAAACTAGATAAAATAATTGCTAAAAACACAAGGATTTTTAATTTTATCCTATTAAGTGATTTTAAAACCTCTTTTTAGTTTTTTTCTTATAAAGTTAATGCGATTTCAAACCTTTTCATTAAAAAATTACACTTATATTTTAGTAAAACTTTATTTATTTAATCGATTAAATGCAAAGTTTAACATTTAATGAATTATTTAAAATTTTATCTATACAGGAATAATATAAAAATGTAGATTTATGTGCTAGTAAAAATAATTGTTCCATTAGCTAAAAACAATGAATTTCAATTTTTAATTTTATCCTATTAAGTAAGATTAAAACCTCTTTTTTTTTTTTTTTTTTTTTTTTTTTTTTTCTTATAAAGTTAAAGGGATTTCAAAACCATTTATTAAAAAATTACACGTATATTTTAGTAAAAATTTATTTATTTAATCGATTAAATGCAAAGTTTAACACTTAATGAATTATTTAAAATTTTATCTATACAGGAATAATATAAAAATTTACATTTATGTGCTAGTAAAAATATTTGTTTCATTAGAAGTTTAATCAGCCATTAACTAAAATCATTGAATTTCAATACAATTGTATGACTCACTTAGATAAAGATAGCGTTGAAATTTTAGTTAAGAACATAATTTTCTATGAAACTAGGGGTTAGCTTTTCAGGTATGAGGGAAGGTTTATGACTCATTCACCTATTCATTCATTATCACCTGTGACATAGTTTATAAAACCTCACTCTAGGTATCTGTGAGAAACAGTTAGCGTGTTTATTTGTGCTGAAATTTTTTAACGCAATCATCAACGTAATAAATATTGTATTTTATTTGAAGTAGCAATGTCTAATAACATTGTAAGTATAATTTTAAATATTAATATTTCCTTTAACTAATAAAATGTTTGGTTTTTTTTTTTTTTTAGAGTAACAACATAAAATACTTCTTATATAAAGTTAAAAAAATTTAATATTAAACATTTTATTAGTTAAAGGAAATATTAATATTTAAAATTATACTTACAATGTTATTAGACATTGCTACTTCAAATAAAATACAATATTTATTACGTTGATGATTGCGTTAAAAAATTTCAGCACAAATAAACACGCTAACTGTTTCTCACAGATACCTAGAGTGAGGTTTTATAAACTATGTCACAGGTGATAATGAATGAATAGGTGAATGAGTCATAAACCTTCCCTCATACCTGAAAAGCTAACCCCTAGTTTCATAGAAAATTATGTTCTTAACTAAAATTTCAACGCTATCTTTATCTAAGTGAGTCATACAATTGTATTGAAATTCAATGATTTTAGTTAATGGCTGATTAAACTTCTAATGAAACAAATATTTTTACTAGCACATAAATGTAAATTTTTATATTATTCCTGTATAGATAAAATTTTAAATAATTCATTAAGTGTTAAACTTTGCATTTAATCGATTAAATAAATAAATTTTTACTAAAATATACGTGTAATTTTTTAATAAATGGTTTTGAAATCCCTTTAACTTTATAAGAAAAAAAAAAAAAAAAAAAAAAAAAAAAAGAGGTTTTAATCTTACTTAATAGGATAAAATTAAAAATTGAAATTCATTGTTTTTAGCTAATGGAACAATTATTTTTACTAGCACATAAATCTACATTTTTATATTATTCCTGTATAGATAAAATTTTAAATAATTCATTAAATGTTAAACTTTGCATTTAATCGATTAAATAAATAAAGTTTTACTAAAATATAAGTGTAATTTTTTAATGAAAAGGTTTGAAATCGCATTAACTTTATAAGAAAAAAACTAAAAAGAGGTTTTAAAATCACTTAATAGGATAAAATTAAAAATCCTTGTGTTTTTAGCAATTATTTTATCTAGTTTAAACTAAGTAATAATTTTTTAACTATTTATAAATGATTGAATAGTAAGAGCAGATTTTTATATAATAACTATATATTATTTTTAATATACGCGTACGAGACTTCCTAGAGTTTTAAATCAATTATAGTAAAATATACACAAATTAATCATGTCGAATATTTTTCTAATAACTATATATTATTTAAATATATTTACATACATCACCCAGTAAAAGTCTCATTTGAAGATCTTCTCTCGACAGAAGGGACAATTCAATGCTCCCTTCTTTCCCCACTCGCGGATGCAGCATTCGTGAAATGCGTGTTTGCATATTGTAGTAATTTTTTTACTGTGATTTAATTGGGATAAACAAATACCGCAATTATCTTCAGAATTCTGTAAAAAAAAAAAAAAAAAAATATATATATATAAATATATATTGTTTATCATCATTTAAAAAATATAGTAGTGAGTTTTATATATATAAAGTTAATATTAATTATTTCTCACCAAGTCTACACTAGCACTACAACTTTTAACCTCGGGGGTTTCTCGTTGATTTCTCGGAGTAACATATTCAAAATCACTCCCTCCGTTTGGGAGAAGAAGATCCTCACTCTATAAAATAAAATTTTATATTTTACCGATTTTTATAAATCATACATTAAATAAGAGTAATTTTTTAAACATATCTTACCGATTCTTCTACATAAACCGATTGTCCATTTGGGATATCAGGACTCTATAAATAAAAATAAAATTTTCCATTCAATGATTTGAAAAAATATGAATTATTTTCTACTTATCATTTTTTTTTTTTTTTTCAACTTACGTTTGCCAAGGATGATATTGTATCAGAAATATTTCCAATCTACAAATGAAAAAATAAAACTTGTTATGCGTTGATATTCTCGTAAATGATTAAAAAGAAAAAAGAATCTAACCATATCATACCGATTCTTCATCAACTGCTAAGGTTAATCTTTGCCCATCAGGAAATATCTCACCACTCTAAAAGTAAAAAATATATATTATAACTAACTAAGAAATTAAGTTTTATATGAAGTTTTTAATAAAAATAAAAGATAAACTTACATCGTATAACGTCTCACTACTAGAGGGGGAAACATCTGACCATTGGGAATTCCCCCATTCACACAATGATATTTCTACAGCATCAGCAAGTGCACATACTTCTTCCTCAGGAATTCCGAATGGAACATCCCACTACCACCAAATGATAAATTAATACTAATTAGTAAAAAATTTTGTTTCCTATGAGTAAGTTTTTTAAATAAAGAAACAAACATTAAGTTTTGCTCAAATTTAATGTAACAAAATTTCATATAATTTTTATACACTTGCGATAATGATTTTATTAAACTGTCTAATCAGTCAAAGAATTTTATTTATGTTTCTTAAAGTAATTAAAAATCTTTTTCATGCAGTTTTATTTAATACTTATAAGTAATTAATAAACATTTCTAGAAAAAGAGGAGTCTCTCACCAAAATTTTAGCGTTAAGCTTACTTTTAAAGAACCTATGTTGTTTTATTGAATAAAAAAATTTCTTTTACAAAATCTAAATGATTAATCACAGTTAGAAAAAATTAAGTAAAATCAATAATTATTTAAAATAATTACTGAATAAATAATAAATACTCACGCAATCATCTATATCCATAGCTTGATTGGCGTTGCTGAATCCTTCCATTATCCAAGTACGGAAAAATCACACTAAACGATGCGGTAAAAACACAGCAAATTTCCGGAAGAAAACTTTGCGAGCGTCGCTAAAGGAAAGAACTAAAAACGCGTGTTACCTAGGCAGTAGATAATCTACGAATGACCCGAGAATTGAGTTGCAGCGACTTATCTAGATAAGGGGGTTTCCCCATGCGTCAGCCTGACTCAGCTCTGTAGATCTTACGAGAAACTTCTCGAATTCTGATTCATCATAGAGGTTGATTCATTTACATATCTGCTAAATTGTATAAGTGAGAATCTTTTAATGAGAGTATTATAGTAATGATAAATTTATTTCATAATCGATAACTCATTTATTCATAATCAGATTCACACCTTATACAAAACAATACTATATTTAAAAGTTTTACTATACAATAGATATTCACATATTTTGATAAATATATATATATAAAGTATAAGCATTGATATTTATCTATAAATTTTCTTTTCAGGATGAAAATATGATCTGTGCTATATGCCTGGATAGAATATACTATAGATCTGAAATGTATAAGACATGCTGTCAACATAACTTTCATGAGCATTGTCTTATGATGTGGTTGAATGAAAAATTCAATTGTCCTGTATGCCGATTTGATTTTAAACTCGGAGAGGATTACATAGATTTAGTCGTTATGCTTGTGGAGTAATAATGATCTTTTTTTATTTTTTTATTTATTTATTTTTTTTTTTTTTTTAAAGGAACTAACTCCCGCCTTGCTCTACGGAGTGAAAAGGGGCACCGCAGGGCCTCGGGAGGGCAGTCTCCCAGGCGCTCAAGGTGAACTCTTTCTTTCTCTCTCTTCTCTTTTTTCTAACTTTATTCTTTCTACCTTTTTTCTTAAATTTGTATTCTCTTTCTAACTTTTTTCTATACATTTTCCTTTCACTTATTTCTCTAATTGTAAATTTTGTATGTATCTCTTTTCAGGTTAAGTCCGAAAAGATCGTGACGTCATCTAACCCGCTGCAAAAATTCAAAAAATTTTGAAGTCCCCGAAATTGTGAAAAAATACTAAGTGCTAAAATTTAGGAAAATAAATCTAACTCCTTAAAATTCCCTTCTCCCTGATAGATGATACTATATTTTTAAATTGTTTCTGCATCCATGAAGATTGTTCCTGCATATCAATTGTTTCTGCACCTATGAAGATTGTTTCGCATCTATGAAAATTGCCTGAACCCATGCTTTGAAGACAACCTCAGAAAACTATGTGATAAGTTCATCAGGTTGATATTTTTTATTTTATTTTTTATTTTTTTTAAAAGGAACTAACTCCCGCCTTGCTCTACGGAGTGAAAAGGGGCACCGCAGGGCCTCGGGAGGGCAGTCTCCCAGGCGCTCAAGGTGAACTCTTTCTTTCTCTCTCTTCTCTTTTTTCTAACTTTATTCTTTCTACTTTTTTTCTTAAATTTGTATTCTCTTTCTAACTTTTTTCTATACATTTTCCTTTCACTTATTTCTCTAATTGTAAATTTTGTATGTATCTCTTTTCAGGTTAAGTCCCAAAAGATCGTGACGTTATCTAATCCCTCTGCAAAAAATTCGAAAAAATTTTGAAGTCCCCAAAATTGTGAAAAAAGTACTAAGTCCCGAAATTTAGGAAAAAAATTCCCATTCTCCCCGATAGATGGCAGCACCAAACTTCTCATCCAAGATGATGACTCAAAGTTTCTATTCTTCCGGTGGCAACGCTCCAAAAATTTCTATTCTTCCGGTGGCAACACCCCCTCGTCCAAGATGATGACTAAGTAGTGTAAAAAGCGTGTGTTCACCGACACGGTGGAGGGATGGTGGGTGTAGGGTGGTGGCGCGCCTCCACCCTGACCCTCATCGTCCCTCCGTCCCTCCACCGTGGCGGTGAATCACCCTTTTTACACTACTGAAAATGTTTTTTACTTGTAATCTGATTCTTTTAAAATTCCGCTACCTTACATTTTTGTGGAACGCAGGAGCTGATTCGACTGAAAAATCTCTTCTTTTGGCATCTCTCTATCCTACATCTTTCATATTTGAGTACTTTAGAGCTCACATGCAATGTTTAGAAAAATGACCGATTAACCATATATATTACGAACCAAACATTGAAACGGTTTTCTTGAAAGAAAGAAAAAAAGTGCTTTATTTACAAATGTATTTTTCACTTAAAAAAAAAAAAAAAAAAAAGGAAATATCTGATATGGGAAGGAAATATTATTTTCTTTTTTCCCAATGAAATATATTATTATGGAAACATTGACATTTTCGTGTGTAGTAAATGGTTCGTAAATGAATATTCCACAAATAAGCAAAGTCACTTATTGCTCGAACCACAAAAGCCACGATGACCTAATTACGAATATCGCTTATTCAGGAATAGTATTCTATAGCTTATTACAGAATCTCTGATTGGCAAATACACAGGCTAGGCTTAAGGTTCAATCAGTGGCATTCATTTGAATATAGATGGCTTACTTTTGTACTCTTTGGCGGAAATTAGTGGCGAGAAATGGTACATTATGCCAAAAATATCAATTTCATTTAAAAAAAAAAAAAAAAAAAGAGAAAGATTTTATTGATTCTGGCAGTCTTGAACTATTTTCCACTAAATTTGGTTTATAATATAGCCACAGCCAAGATACCAAGTTTGTCGACTATGCATATTTTAGTCCTGGGGACAAACATGGCGACTTGATGACCAAATTTGGTTATCAATTTGGAAGCTCTAGCTTCAATAGGAACAGAGTTCTGGAATTTTCCAGAATGATGCATTGGTTTTTTGGTTTTTCTAATACACGTATTTCATTAAGCCAAAATATATCTCAAGAAAAAAACCAAAGCAATGATGCTAGGCAGTCTTATTTTTGAATCAAGACCACCTATCTTTAAAATCCTAAACAAAACTATTCCAGTTAAATCAAAATTACAATATTTAAGCATTACTCTGGATTCAAGATTTAATTAGCTTCAGCACCTTCAAGAAAAAGCTTCAACACCTTCAAGAAAACCGTTCAAAAATATTAAATTTCATAAATAATATTTAAATTGTTAGAACAAGAGATAAAAGCTTCAAACTTGATATTATTAAATTATGGTACAATACTGTCACATTAAAAATAAGAGAGTATGGTCATGAAGTTGGGTTTGGGGATCTCCACTCACATGGCTATCGAAAGCTCTCCTCCAATCAACGACTTGCAGTACTATACTTAAAACCATTCTAAAGTATCTTTACAGATGCACATGTATTTTAACAGGTACTCCTCCCATGCCCATCATAACTCTTTTAAGTAATAAATTTAGACAACATAATATTTTAAAAGGCAATTCCACAGTCAATATAGATAATATACTATCATTCACAGCAGTAACAGCACGAAAACAATTCAAACTTATGAATTTCCAAACGTATTACTTTAATGAAAATATAACATTCATAGACGATCCAAATTATATAACTCTCAAAATACATACAGATAGTTCAAAAATGCTTTTATTGTCTTCGAAAATAATAGAATTATACATAAATTAAAGATCAAATTGCATATACTTAATTCTATTTTCAAGTAGTATTAGACAAACGTTACAATTAAAATTTAGTGGTCGATATTGAATAAAAAAAGTCCCTAAACTTGGCAACACTGCACATGCATGTGGACATACAGTCGTGACGAAAAATTGCGTAAAATTTGTTGATATCTCTACATTAAGAAAGAGCTTGTGTTGAGACCAAAATTGGTGTAAAACTAGACGTCATGAATGATAATAAATAAATAAATAAATAAAATAAAATAAAATAAATTGAAATATTCTATAACTATAAATATTTAGCTATGCGAGGTACAAATTTATTTTTGCAAATTGGTATTACCTCCTTGTATAAGGAAATTAAATTAACATTTAAAATGTATATATACAAAGGGACCAAAAAAAAGTCGCACTTGGATAATTTTGTTTTTTCTCTCAAAAACAGTCAACTTAATAATTTAAAAATAGGGATGAAATTAATAGTAATATTGTCGGATATCGGATATCCTTATCCAGAGGGAGTCGGAGTTCCAGATAATCGATATCCTGCAAAATCACTGTCTGTTTCATCCGTACATTTAAATGATAAAATTAGTGGTTTTTGAAAAAAAAGAAAAAAAAAAAAGTGAAAGTACCCAAGTGCGACTCCCTCCCACCTACTGTACATATGTATAAACTTTTAGAATTTTTTAACAGAAAGTGAAAGAAAAATTAAAGATAGTAAAATTAATATTTTTGACGCGTAATTGTACTCTATTTTTATAATTTACGTAGTTTGATACCTCAAACTTTCGCTAGATAGAAAACTGAATCGAGTAAAAAAGAAAGAAAAAAAAAAGTTTTGCTTTGCTTTAGCCTCTCACTTGCTTTCATCTTTCATGTTTGAGTACCCTCGGGCTCACATGCAGATGTTCAGAAAAAATTATCTTTTTCCGGCCAATCCATAATGATAGTACATATTCCCTTCATAATCCCCCTCCTTCATAAAACTGTGTCACGTGATTGTATTTCGAAGTGTAAAGACCGCTAAAATTCTTTCCTTTGTACGGTGCATAAAGGCTCCCCTCCAGAAAAAAAAAAAAAAAAAAAAAAAAAAAAATATATATATATATATATATATATATATATGTAAATGTATATATATTTGTGATTTTATAGTTATCTTTCATTTTTTCGCAATTAAATGAAACTACAAATTACTTATGGAGGCGGTCATGTATTATTGAAGACTCGCGCCCCACTTAGACTTAGTTATTCCAGTAATCTCTAAATCGAGAATTAGAAATTTTTCAAAAGAAATGAATTGGATATATTTGGGAGTGAACTTTAATTGAAATTTTGTGCGTTATTGATTGATATGCAATTTTTTAGTACACTCCTCATAAAATACAATCCAATAATATTTCTAGATTTTTTTTTCCCCTACGCTTTAGTGAATTTGGATAATTTAGACTATTTAATGCCAAATACTCCGAGCAAACTGATTACTAAATTTACAAAATAAAAGACCGCGTATCAGTAACATGATATATAAAGAAATACAAATACATTTGTACAGCAATGATCAGAGGACATCTACTTTATAAGTATGAAAAAAATTTATTTAATATAAAACAATACAAACATTTTATTGTAAGAAAATTGCAAATAATTATTTAATCACAAGAAATCCGTCTGTAAGGGTCGCAGTTCCCTGTATTTTGAAGATTAATGTTATTTTACAATGTTAGGACTGAGGACTATTAGTCTCAATCTACGGATTTTTACGATACCAGTTTTACGATAGTTGGACATTTATTGAAATCGAAAATTTATTGAAAATATAATTGAATAATTTGAAAGCGATGTTAGTCTTTGCATAAATTCGTGCGGTTTTTTATTGCTTCACTTCATAAAAATACATCAAATCAAATGACAATTTTTAATCAAAATACTCTCCATTACTTTCTACAACCTTTGCCCATTTTTCGGGTAACAAATGTATACCACGGCGGTAGAAGCTCTCGTCTTTGGAGGCAATAAGATGATCCGCGTCCGCACGAACTTTTGCAACGACCTAATATAATTAAAAAAAAAAAATTGGTCCTCCGTAATAAACTAAATTCTGCTTTTGCCAGAATTTCATCAAAATCTTTCTTTCTTTCTTTTTTTTTGGAAATAATAATGATAATAATAATAATAATGATAATCAGTTTCGAAATGAACAGTATCGAAAAAGTTATTTTTTTCTTTTTTTAATAATAATTTTGAAGTAGGAAATCAAAAGCGCGCGTGCAAAGTGGAATAAAAAATAAAACAAGATAATTAAGTTCGAGTTTGAGTTGGTAATTTTTTTTTTTTTTTTTTTTTTCACATTAACTATTTCAATATTTTGTTAAGAATATCTACTATATTTTTTCAGGAAAATGATAATTTAAAATATTTAAATTTTAGTGTAGTAAATTATTTATTTATTTAATTATTATTATTGTTATTTTCCTGACGTACTTGGGACTTTCAAAACAGGTTTTTGCAACAGCAAAGGTAAGATTCATGCAATTTGCAAGCATTCAAATATCATTCCAAAAAATTTATTTATTATTATTATTATTTTTTTTTATTTATTTATTTATTTATTTATTTATTTATTTATTTTTTTTTTTTTGAGATAAAAGAGTTTTAAAATGGATATTTAGGACAGATTTTCAAGAAGCGAAAGCTTAAAAGAAGTTAAAAACTTCTTGCAGTCTATTTCAACTCTTAATGTTTCAACTTAAAAAGAAATGGCAACCGACAGGCCGATATTCGGCTGTTAACTATTTTAGTAGCAAATTTCGCTAATTCCGCAAATTTCTTTCTAAACATAACTTTGTTTGAAAATTTTGTATTAATAAATGGAGATTATTATTATTATTATTATTTAATCACAGAAATTAAAGCAAAATTAATTAAAGTAAGTTTATTATTAAAAATAATGGTATTCAAAGTACAGAATGCTGCGTTACTGTGCTAGAAAGTTGTTTAATTGTAATAAAATAAATAATGTTAGCTTAAAAATTACAAATTATTTTATACTACCTACCATTCTATGTTTCCTGAAAATGAATCTATTATCATATCTAATGAATCTATTATCTATTATTACTTCTGCATATCCCATTTGTCAATCGCCACGTCCACGTGACGACTTCAAAATTTAAACAATTCACCACTTTTTTTCCCCTGTGATAATCATCAGAAGGAAAAGTTGACCCCATGAATATTGGGTATTTGGGCAATTAAACAAAACTTTTAAGTCAAAGGCTGGAAAAATAGTCAATGCATTTCGGAAGTAAGGTGCGAAAATATTGATTGCATAGTTTGCAATCGAATGCCAAAAATGGGTCTTTTTTTTTTTTTTTTTTCTTTAATTGAGCGAAACAATTCCGCATTTCGGAAATCAGTTTTCAAAATAGACCAATTTTTGGCGATTATAGCGTTAAAATCACTCTCAGCAAACGTGCATCGACGGAAATAAAAGTCATTCAGTTGTAATTAAGCGATTTTTTTCTCAATCGGCAGAGAACTACAATTCCGCATTTCGGCGAACTATCTCAGACCCTGAATAGACCGGGGTCTATTTCAGGTTCGAAAGTGGACTCTACACAAAATCAATAAACTTAAAAATGAGCGCTTAAAAAAGAACGAGAAAACTATTTTTTTTTTTTTTTTTTTTTTTCAGTAATCAGTCCAGAAATTTCTTTTTAAGTGGCGAATAAACTAAAAGCGTCAGTAAAGTTTATCATCATGTACCGACAACTGGCGAGTAACTTAAAATTTGGATTTTTAGGTCAATCTTTGGGTTTTAGATACCTTAAACTCAAAATTTATATGTAATCTCTAGAAATAGGGTTTTTAGCGATTTTAGTTTTTTTTTTTTTTTTTTTTTTTTTTTTTAATTCATTTAAATGTTGTGACCGGCAAAACCTGCTAATATATATAAATTTTTCGATGAGTCACTGATTATTTTTGACAAATTAAAATTATCTCGATTTTTTAGAATCTAATAAAGATCTTCAATAAATATTGTAGAGAAATAAAAGCGTTTTGTGAAGTGTGTCCTCACGAATTATTTTACTGGGATGGGAATACTTTCGGCTCCATTTTCCTCGTGGTGCAGACCTCCAAGTGAAAGTAGCGTAACAAAACTCAACAAAAGGCGAAGACCTGTTGGATGAGATTTTTTTTGCTTCTTCATTTATCGTGGAAGTTTTTGTTGCTGCTGAATGTACGGTTCAAGGTAAGGGCTAAAACGATTCGCGAAAAGATGCAGACGCCTCCGGTGAGAGAGCAGTTTACGATTTTCACAAAGGAGTGGTTTTTCGGCTATGCCATGATTTATAATAAAAAGTATTTTGAGGGGTTCGGGTCGATCGCAGACCTTTGGGCTGTACATAATTTAAAAAATACATCTGCAATTCAACCTTGCCCGTTCAAGAATTTGAACAAGTACAGAATATGTTCAATTTCTGTTTCGTTCATTGTGATTTTCTTTGGTGGTACAATAATTCTTATGGTCAACTTGCTATGAATAGCTGAAGAGGAATCGGGAAATCCATTCTTAAACTAGCTTGGACAAATTTAATAGTACTACTGTGGGTGGATATTTATGGACAAGATATGTAGACAATAAAACAAATGTGTTTAGCCTATCGCACATTTTGTCCTTTTTCCGATCTTTTAGAATATTATTTTTAAAAGATTTCTTTTTCTTTTCTTTTCTTTTTTTTTTTTTCGCATTTCCACGCTAGAAATGAAAAAAATCTTAAGCTCATACTTCATACTGAGAGTAAATTGACAAAACATGCCGATAATAGCGTGCATTTAGTTTGTGATATTTTACTTTCTTCCATGAACATAAGAAAAAAGTATTGAATTCAGGAACGTTTTCGACTCCAGTTTTTGATAGAATTACACGTTTTCAGATTCCTAAACACGATTTGACTCGTGTTAGAACATGTCTGTGTGTATGTGTCACAAAATGTTGTGAACATTGTGTATGCCAGAAATTAATGGACGGAATTCATCAGAACTTTATATTTAGTTGGACCTTGACTTATATTGGACCTCATTAGGATTCAGACATTCAGAGTATATCGCCGCTCAGGTGACGCTGCTAGACTGTAATCTCCTCCATTTAAGAGAATGCTATATCTCAGCTTCTATAGTGTATAATTGCACAAAACGTGGTACGTGTGAGGGCATGATGAAAAAATATTTTGTTTAAATTTAGGTGCATATCGGCCTCCAGGTGACGTGCTGTTCCGTAAAGTAAATTCACCCCCATTTACGCAGAAAGACAGTGCTTCAGTTTCTATGACATATAAAAACATCGAACTTAGTATGTGAGACGGTGACGGATGTATCAAAGACTAAGTTACAGTAATTTTATAATCATCAACACCATCATCAATATTAATGATAATATTACAGTAGTTATATATATATATATATATATATATATTTTTTTTTTTTTTCTTTTTTTCAAATCGCATTGTGCGAACAAATTTATTCCAGGAAACATTTCTTCATTTGAAACCTCTGCTTTCGTTTTATTATAATTTTCTCAGGAGAGGAGGGGTATATATTCTACATTTGCTGATCCTACCTATGTCTATTCATTTACATCGGAGGGAGCCAATATTTGGATACGCCCAGACTCTTTTCATAATTAATTCGTCTATTGTTTATACATATATATATATTGTGGTTACGTGTATCATATAAATTTGGTACAGTCACATATTTACTTAAAAAAACACGTTAGAAATCTTTTTTTTTTTTTTTTTTTTTTTTTTTTCCCAAAAGAACAGTTGTAGTTTGATAAAAATACAAGTTCGGATTATTATTTAAAACCTCCATGAAAAATGAATTCATAATAAAACAAAATAGAAAAATCGTGAGATTCGCATGGTTTCTAAAGCGTTTTCCAACTATATTTATATAGTTTAACATTTAATGTACTTTGTCACCGTAATGACACCTTGCTTTGATTTATGGAAGAAGAAATCTTGCAAAAACTTTTATCGCATCTTATTTATTTACTTTACTTACTAAAAAATAGATTGATTCTGCGTACTCTTACATGTTGTCTAAAAATTTCATATGCGCATTATAGTGTTTTAAATATTTAGATAAGAAAAACCTAGTATGTTGTGGCCACCACAAGACTTTCTTCTATATTTTCCTATAGAAATTCACTAAGGGCAAATAATTTATTAAAATTATCTAACATGATGAATGCAAATGATTTTCATCTTAGAGAAAACTAACACTAAATATCCAAAGGAAGACAGTTTTATTGTCTATAAAAATCTAACTCATTTCTATTCATTCTAACACAAAAATGATTCGTTAATACGACACAAATATCAGTTAGACGTTGTTTTCCACTTCTCTAAAATTCGCAAATTTTTCACCTCTATTCTTCTTTCTCTGTTCCTATCTCATAAATTTTTCTTGAATTTCGTTAGAAAATTTTTTTCTTCTGTCACAATGATGAAAAAAAAAAAAAAAAAACTTTAACCCATTTCATATTATATACCGCTGTATTCAATATTCATAGATGGGGCTCAGTCGTTTGCCCTGTTGGAAAGAGGGGGGCAGACATTTAATTTATTCCCTTACACGTCGATTTCACTGACGAGTCCCCCCCTTTTTCACAATTTCCCTCTTCTCTCCCTCTGCACATTTTTCCTAAGATAATTAGATATATCCATTTCCATATACTTATCACAAGGGGATTATAGCTGTTTATCCATAGAAATCACGTGGCATTTTGTAAGGAAAACTCAGTGAAATTATGACAATTTAGATTTTTTTTTTTTTTTTTTTTTTTTTATTCTTATAAGCGTTTACGTTTTACTGTATTCCTTCTGTTAGATTGCAAATTATGTTATTATGGAATTAATTTACAGCAAACGTGGTAAAGTACTAATTTTGTTTTATAATTTCAAATTTTATAAAGATTCCACAACAAAGGTAGGCATCAAATGAAAATGTACAAATAAAAAGCGCACTGCAAAATTGTATATGAATGCAAATAATGCATATATATGTATATAAAATGTAACAAAATTGTAGAGTGCAAGAGAAACAAATGATCAATTGCTAAAATTATTTATAAGTTTAAAAATCTACATATCCAGGAATTGTCAAACCAAATAAAAATTAATCCATAAGTACTCAACATTTAATCATTAAACAATTTCATATGGAAGTGGAACTTTATACAAAACAGTAGGTATTGAAAAAGTTAATATGAGTTGTTAATGAGAGGGCCTTATATATCAGATATATATAATAACGAATATGAAAAACTATAAAAGAAAAAAAAAAAAAAAAAAGGAAGATTAATTAGAAGAAGGGGCAGACACCAGTACGGGTATATATATATAAACAGCGGGTGACTAAATTATTAGATTATTATTATTATTATTTTTACATTTTTTTCGATTTAAAAAAAAAAAAAAATATATATATTGGAAAAATTGCCCGGGATTTCGGACATGCAAAGAACATTTCAAAAATTCATATTTTCCATTATCGAGTTAGTTCAAAGTGCAATTAGAGTACAAAATACAAATTGAAAAAGAGCGCAAATACTTTGGATCATCCTGTATCATAAAAAAACTATAAATGAATTGTAACTTTAACACATTGTTGCACATACTATGCATAATATTTGTATGTTTTGTTGTGGAAATTGCTCAATTATTTAAGCATATATACAGTAAAACCTCTCTAAGTTGGACACCTACGGTTCCAAGAAAAAGTGTCCAACTTAGAGAGGTGTCCAACTTATAGGGGTTAGACATAATGTTAATGGATACATTCCGTTCCGAGAAAAAGCTTCCAACTTAGAAGGGTGTCCAACTTATAGGGGTGTCCAACTTGAGAGGTTTCACTGTACATTTTTTTTTTTTTTTCAAAAACTATTAATTTTTTTTAAAAAGTTTATGGTTATAACTAGAACGGTTTTCCATAAAACTTTACAGAAAAATTGACAAAACGTTAGAGAAATATTATTCTGAAACCAAAATTCCTACGTGCAATATTCGCTGAGATATGAACATTTATATTTCATATTAGTAAATATTATTTTACGGCATATGCGTGAAATACAGAATTTTTTTTATTGCATATAGGTTGAAAGCTATATGTACTGAGCAACTTTTGTCAAAAGTTCATTTGAATAGAGTAAAAATTAAGCAAATTGTTGGCACAAGAATGAACTAGATTTTAGCTATTTTCCTGAGTTGAAATTTCATAAGGGGTTTTTCACATGCCACGTATTTAATTTGAAAATCCAATTTTTTTACCCACTTTACAAAAGTTCTTTTTTGTGAAAAATTCCTTATAAGCTTGTAAATCTAACGCATTTTTATTTATTTTCTAAAATTTGCGAGTTCATAAGCGGTTTTTCAAAAAAAAAAAAAAAAAAAAAAAAAAAAAGAAGAAGAAGAACTTTTGCAGCGTGGTTTAAATAATTGGATCTTCAAATAAAATGCGCAGCATATGAAAAACCCCTTTTGAAATTTCAACTTTGGAAAATAACTAAAATCTAGCTCGTTCTTTTGCCGGCAATTTGCTTACATTTACTCACTTTTGACAAAAGTTGCTCAATATATATAATTTCTTCCATTACTCTCCCACCAATATAATTATATGTTAAGTTTTATAGTATATTTTCATGATTAATTAATTATGGATACCTATTGTTGTAATAACGCAGCACTAGTGAGACGTCAAACCATACCAACAAGCAAACCAACCTATTGTTATAATGGTTTATGTAAGAAATTAAGTCGGTAAGCACCCTGTATTGGTAAAAATCTATACGTGATAGAGAAAAATGGGTTGCATTTTCGGTTTCAGCACATCCAAAAACATAAATTTCAGCTAAAATTATTAAATCAAATTTTCTCAACTTCAATTTTGTTGGCCTGTGTTATTTCTTCAAAAAAATTGTATTTGTTCATTTATTAATTTTTAATAATTTTACATAGAAGCTATTATTGTCCTCATTTTCAACACACATTTACATTTCTGACCTCATTACACTTGTAAAATGCTTTTATTCTTGACTAATAAAATCTTCAACAATTTTACATAGAAAGTAGTTTTATTCGTCAGTTTTGAACACTTAAAATAAATAAGATTACTTTTTTTTTTTTTTTGTCCCTTTCATAAGAGAATACAAAATATTCTTTTTTTTGTGTGTGTGTGTGTGTGTGTGTTTGTGTGCGTGTTATCTGATAATAGCAGTTCTGCCTAAGCATCGAAAAAAAATATAAAAATTAATAAATAAAATAAAAAATGCTTTTCCGTGTTAAAATTGGTGAAAGATTATCTAAGCCATCGTTATCAATCAAAAGTTATCATTTTAAGTTATCTAAATTATTCTTAATGAGCAGACTTGGCATTTTCGTTTGATTGAGATGACTTCATGCTCTTTTTATATTAAAAAAAAAAAAAAAAAAAAAAAAAAAAAAGGCTTAAAATGAGATGCTTTAAACTGTTTTAATAAGTTGAAATTTTGAAAAACACGTTTAGAACAAAAAAAGACAAATTGCAATTACGATACAAAATTATACAATAATGATAGTATTAAAAAATAAATAAAAACCACTAAATTTCTTGCCTTGGAGAGAGTTTTACTAGTTTTTTTTCCCAATACATAAATTGCTATATGCAAAAGAAAGTGTCTCCTCGGATAAATAATAATAATATGAAGAGGAATAAATAAACATGTAATAACTATAATAATTATAAACTATCAATTGAAAATATACGTAAAATCTATGATTTTCATTAAATTTATTTGTATATGATTAATATTCCAATAATTGATAAATTTGATTTAATTTTTTTTAATTTTTTTTTTCAATTAAATTTCATTACATGTGTAAATTGTAACTTAACATATATATATATATATATATATATATATATATTATTCACCATTTACCGTAATCCCAAATTGAATCCAATATTTTTACCAAATTTTTCTATTCTTAAATAGACAAATAAATGAATAAAATCCTTACTGCTGTTGCTCTGTGTGAATATACCTACCCTTCTTGGTTTATGATGAAATACCGATGCAATTAAAAATTAGCGCTGAATATTCAGTTTTCCTCTTATATCACTATTTAAAAGGGATTTACTATTTTTTAAAAAAAAGTAAAAATGCGTCAAAGATTTCTGTATGAATATAGTAATCACAGGAAAAAAAAAATCATCGTATAATAATACAGCAAAGCCTAATGTGATGTGTTGCATGGATTGCCGATAGTATACGTTAGGGATTGTCTATTGGCCTGAGTGCTATGCCCTCCGTAGGGGGTCTTTCTAAGAGCACTAACCCGTATGCACATAAGTCTTGGAAAAAAAACATGGAAATGTACAAACGGCTAGTCTAGCGAGTTCGACTTGTGTTCGAAACTAGCACTTCTTGTTTACCAGCTATATAGCTCAAAATAAAAACCTAGTGTTGAAAGGTCACGCACACGAACTTTGGAAGTAACACCATCATCTGGAAAAACCCCCAACAAGTATTGGATCAAAATAATTAAGTACGACTTTTCATCAAGCGAAAAATGTAGGCATGAGTGATGTGTGAAAGCAGCAATGCGCAAAAACGATGCACGTGAAAAGAAAATACATTAAAAATTTCATATGAATATAATACAGAAATTAATATCCATAGTTAAGGCATATATTTAAGACATTTTGATCTTAACAACTTTCTACAGCTTGAAGGGGTTTTTATTAACTTAAGTATGAGTATAGTTTGAGTATCAATCTAATTATTTAAACTTTGGATTTTAAATGTTTTCTTTATTGTTTTTGGAACATAATATCCATTTTGCAGATCGTTCTTTTATAAAGAAAAAAAAATCATTGGCTAAAGACTGAAAAAAAAAAAAAAAAAAAAAAAGGAAGAAGAAGAAGAAGTTTTCCTTTCTATTATTTTCTGATTTTGAAATTGTATGCGCACCCTGAGCATGAGATGATTAATAGCAGAAAAATCTTTGCGAATACAATCTATAAATAAACGATCGCGTTAAAAATAGTAATCTAAAACGAAGAAAAAATGGCAATTAAAAATGACAAGAGAAAAAAAAAACCGCTAACGGAAAAATTTACGATGAGAAAAGAACAGTAGCTATTTTAATTGTTATAGTAATTGTTTGTCTAGAAGCCGGAAAGAAACACCAGTAACCGGAAAAAATGGTAAACGAAAAAAATGGTAACGGAAAAAATGGTAAACGGAAAAAATGGTAACGGAAAAAATGGTAAAGGAAAAAATGGTAAACGGAAAAAAATGGTAAACGGAAAAAATGGTAATGAGGAAATTAGTAAAATCATATTGCAATATTATCATTATCATATCATGATGAAAGCGATTTTACACAGCTATTGGGTGGCTCAAAACTGAAATGGTCAGAAGAGTTTTGGATCGCTATAAGCATTCAATGGTAGGAGTGAAGTTAGAATGCCAAGGTTATTTTTTAACTTGTATTATTGAAGCGAGAGTGCTAATCATTCCGGAACATTCTATTTCGGCCTAACTCCTCTCTCTACCTGGGGGAAGAACAAGTTTGGTCGTGATTATACGGATATCGATTATATCCACTGGAATCGGTCAATTCGTTAACAGTTTTCAAGGTGCTTGTTTGTTTTTGTTAAAAAAAAAGAAAAAAAAAAGTGTGATTTTTCTTTTTGGCCCACCAAATGTTTTACGTTTTACAAATCTGCCTTATAAGAAACCAAAAACATTTAAACACAAATTATAATTTTTTCAGATAGTTTTTAAAAACTGACTGAGATGATTAGCATTTTTTAATTCATTTAATAAAAAGATAATATAGGAAATATTATTATTATTTTAAATGTGTTTTAAAACATTAAATTACTTATATGATTAACATTTATAAGTCTGATTTAAAAAAAGAAAATGTATTTTTAGTTATTGCTGAAATTAGAAATATTGACATTACACAAATTTGTTTAAGTCGATTATAGATCTATTCATTCATTCTAGCTATATGAATACCTAGAGATATGAAAATAAGTTGTGTACAAAAAACTGAGAATGGAACTACTCTCACAATTTTGTTGTTAGGGGATCCCTGAAAAAAAGGGCACCGGAAAAAAGTGCATTTTTCAAATCGCAAAATAAAATGAAATAAAAAATTTAAAGAATGATTTTCAGATTGCATTTTTAGAAATTTCAATTGATTTGGTACAACATTCAATTAGTGTATACCTGGAGGAAGGGGAGGGGTGGGGACTAGGATATGAAACTTTGTATGATCGCATACAATTTGTGAAACAATTACAGTATGTATCAGACATACTTCGGGGGGGGGGGGTTAAACAGAGGGGGATAGAGGAAAATAAAATGATATTTTATATCACCATTTTACCGATTTTAATGATATATTCTATAACGATCACTTCATTAAATTGGCAATAAGATGGTATGAAAATATATTCCTTCCATGTGGGCCCCTAGCTCTCACCAGGTAGTGTAACCCTCTCTTCAATTTTTGATAAACAATAAGAGATATGTATGCAAAATTTCCTATAAATGTAAAGCAAAAGCAAAGTGATTTAAAAACAATATTTTTTTCACTCAGTCCTCTCCTCCTCCTAGATATATGTAACACTCTTTGAAAGTTTTCATTAAATGTAGGTGATAGTTTTTGAAATTTTAATTAAAATTGGTAATATTGTGGTATTTATACAATTATTTTTCTCCTTTGCCCCTTATCCCATTGCCCCCAAGATATATATAACAATCAGCGTAAATGTTTCTAAATATTCAATGATATTTATAATAAATTTTATTAAAATGCAAAATATAGTGATACAAACATTCATTTTCTTTCCTTCTGTGCCCCCCCCCCCCCACATATGTAACCTTACTGTAATTTTTCATTAATAGTAACAATAAGTGATATTTACACAAAATGTGAATAAAAAAATCGGTAATAAGTTTTGTTTCAAAAGATTATTTTATTTTTCATCTGCCCCCCCCCCTCTCTACCCCTACTCCCCCTTATCAACTATAGGTAACTCTCACTATAATTTGAATAAAATGTAAGTGATAGTACAAAGTTTCATGTAAATAAGTAGCATGGTGATATAAAAACAACCATTTTCTTCACTCTGCCCCCCCCCCCTCAGTAAGCCGTCCAGATATGTGTAACACACTCTGTAATTTTTCTTAAACTGTACGTTGTGCATACATAAAGGTTCTGTTTTAATCGATAATAGGGTAGTTTAAAGAATAATATATTTCACTTCCATCTGCGCCTCCTTGCACCCCCCCCCCCCCTAGGTATATAATACACTCATTGCGTCATAAAAAGTAAGTGATAGTTATAGAATATATCATTAGAATCGGTAAAATGGTAACGTAAAAAATCATTTTATTCTGCAATCTTCCTCTTTAACTCCCCCCCCCCCACCTTTCCCTTTTCTTTAGTGTTACACAAAACTGGCGAGGACGGTTTTTCCCACACTGAAACTAATAGTCCTCCATCCTAAAAAGTATATTTAACATTTGTGCAAATTTAATTTTATTTTCAGCGATAAAAAATATATACATAAACTCATAAGTTTTTTTTTTTTTTTTTTTTTTTTTTTTAAACAGAAAAAAATGTTTTAGTCATAGAAATATGCTTAATAAAGGACTGTCCCACCCTTTATTTTATTTATTTATTTATTTTTCAAGCTCTTCGAATATCGAAAGTTATTCTGTAGAAGAGAGTTTTATAACAAACCGATGATCTTTTAAAATCAAAACGAAAAGAAGTTCCTTGCTTTTAAATATTTATTAAACCAAATCTAATAAATAAAAACAGATTAATGCACATACATTAACATATATTTTATGGAGCAAACTTCTTTACAGTTCAGCCAATTTTTAAAAATATTAAACTAATACATTTTAAAGCCGATAAAAGTGCCATACATTAATTATTTATATTTTTTGGCTATTTGGTGTTAATTATTTTCTAGAAGTATTAAATGCATGTTTAGTTTATAATTTTAATACACTGAATTATGTCGAAAAGAGAATGAAAAACTGCATATCTCCACACATTTATGCTTTAAGATAAAAGTTATAGAGAAATTTTAATCAATGGAAAATTATAAATAAAGAGTTCCCCTTCAGTGGTAGAAATACTATGCTCTCGAAGAAGATAGCATAGCTGGCAACATCCTAATTAATTTTCTGTAGTAGTGTTAGTACCCGCCTTATTTTCACACCAGACTATATTCGAGGTTTTTTCCCCCTTCTTTAATCATTTTTGCATTTTAAGAGAAATACTCCAAAAATAAACCAGCGCGAAAAAAGCCGCGGATACTAATAGTACTACGGAACATAATTAGGATATTGGCAACTATGCACCAGACAGGAGGTCCCGAGTTCAAACCCAAGTCACACTTCTCGATCTAACCCAGCCACTCAGAATTTTTCGCACTTTTCTCCGAAACTAGAGTAAATATGGATTTTCTTATTTAATCTTAATTACATTTGGAGCGAATTACTCTAAAAATAAACCAGTGCGAAAAAAAGCCGCGGATACTAATAGTACTACGGAACATAATTAGGATATTGGCAATTATGTGCTAGACGGGAGGTCCCGAGTTCAAACCCAAGTTACACTTCTCGATCTATCCAAGCCATTCAGAATTTTTCGTGGTTTTCCCCGAAACCAGCGTGAATATGATTTTTTTTTTTTTTTATTTAACCTTAATTACATTTGGAGCGAATTACTCTAAAAATAAACAACTGCGAAAAAAGCGACGGATACTAATAGTACTACTGAATATTAAGATGTTGGCAATAATGTGACAGACGGGAGGTCCAAAGTTCAAACCCAAGTTACGATAACAAACACACATACAGACCAACCGCTAATGAACTGCTTTTAGAATTTGGAGGGACCTCAATTTTTTCAAATATCGCAAAAACACTCAATTTCCGAAATTTGATCCTAAAACAATACTCTTCTCTACCATATTTCAGTAAGGGAAATTGGACAAAAAAAAAAAAAAAAAATCTGTTCTTCTACAAATACTAGCTCAATTAAACAGAAAAAATTTAAAGCAAAATTCAGAAAAAAAAAAAAAAAACATATGGGAGGAGGGGAGAGCACCAGAAAGAAATCGTGCCACGGGCGCCAGTTATGCTCGCTACGCCACTGACTTGTGTAACTGCCATAGTTACACAGCAAATAAAATGCAGATATGTTTTTTTTTTTTTTTTTTTTTTTTTTTTTTTTAAAGCCCAAGTTCTAAAGATATATGCTTTTTGTTAAACATAAACTATACATACATATTAGCCGTGAATTGTATGCGCTTGGGAACCATTGTTATCCGTTCGACCCATATGCCAATCAACGAGTTTGTTATAAGGGGCATGATAACAGGACAAGATACCTAATATTAGAATGAACTATTCAAAGATGAAAGAATTTTCATTTAGAAAAAGAAGGGCATAGCAATTTAGAAGACGTATTCCAATGACGGACCAGTTGCTCATATTTTTAAAGACATCTGTAGCATAGACCTTTTTATGGTAAATATTGAAAAAAAAAAGAAAGAAAAAAGAAAAAATCGAAATACACTCGTCATAATATTTTGTACAAAAGAAACTCAATATCTTTTGTATTTAAAATGTAATAAATCTAAAAATGTTCTATCATTTATAAAAGATTTGCCAATGTGCAAATCCCTTATAATAATAATCGATATAATTTCTGATAAAAAGAGAGACATTCATAAAAATATTTTATTATAATTATTATTTATTAATTTATTACAGATTTTGTGTTTAGAATTAACATGGATTTCACAATATAAAAAGCCTATCTAATATGGATTTTTATTAATTTTCGTTTATTAGTTCGTATGAAACAAATTTGTAACTTTTATGGGTTTTGAAATTTTTGCTGTCTCTGAATTTCATGCTAAATAATTTGTTTGTACATTAATTTCTCATTTTGAATCTTTTATTTGTCTCATAATGTATCAGGAACTCCAATATCTGTTTTTTTTTTTTTTTTTTCTTTTTTTTTTAATGTTTAAATATTATTTTTAATAATAACCATTCATTTCGCATGCATGTTGCAATTTTTAGGATTATTGCATGTTAAGTAGTTTTACCCCTGACGAAAGGACATTAAACATGGAATTAATGATACAAAGTTCAGATCATCATCACAGATATTTTTTAGATGCTCATTTTCGGTGACAGTGTACCATGGATTCATAGTACACATGTTTCAGAATACTAATTTTCCACTTACCATTTTTTCCGTTTACCATTTTTTCCGGTACCATTTTTTCCGTTACCATTCTTTCCGTTTACCATTTTTTCCGCTTACCATTTTTTCCGGTACCATTTTTTCCGTTACCATTTTTTCCGTTTACCATTTTTTCCGTTACCCCATTTTTACCGTTACCATTTTTTCCGGGATTCAGAAACACCTGGGGAGAAAAAAACGCTTTTTTTTTTATGGCACTTACCAAAGAAATGTTTTTTTTTTTTTTTTTTTTTTTTTTTTAATTTATTCTTATGAATTTTTCTGACATTATCAAATTCCTACTCGGTGTTGCTTGTTGCGCCCGCATCCGCTGTAATAAACCGACACTTTCGGAAGTATCCGCGATAAATTTCTCAATCCCAAAAACCTAATAATACTAATTTTCAAGGCAGAACTTCGATTTTGAAATTTTTGCTGTCCCTTCCCGCTAGCATCTGCCCCCTTAATAATTTTATATTTTTGAAAATATCTGCTGTCGATTTCGATTTATAACACATTATATATTTGTATAGATAGATAGAAAGATAGATATAAACCTACATTGAAATTGCTCTAAACCTCGCTTCGGGTACCCGCTGCCTGCGGTAGAGCTTTTTCCCGCCCACACTACATCTGGTTCAGTTTCCCACTGCCTGCAGAAAGGCCTATCCCTAGAACTTCAGTCTGGGTATTTATTGACGATAGGTGGATCTGCTAGTATTTAAGAACTACGATTTTAAAGTTGACTGTATCTCAGCATTTATTAAATATTTTAGTTTTTGAACCAAGTATTTTATAGCCTTCGATCTTTACACTATATTACTATGTATATGATTCCGACCAATATAATGATATAATGAATAAAATAAAAAGTAAATTTTTTTCTTAAAGGAATTAAATAAATAAAAACAATTTTTTTTATTTTTTTCAAAAAATACGAAAAAAAAAAAAAAAAAAAGAAAAAGAAAAGAAAAAGAAAAAGAAAAAGGAAGATGAGGAAGTTTTTTCTTTCAAAGAAATTAATTAGAAAAATAAAAAATACAAAGTTGTTATACTATAAAAATTATAAATAAACATAACTGTCATAAATAAGTTTTCAAATTTCAAATTTAGTACATTTATTTATTTATTTATTTATTACTGCATTACCATTTGATTTTCAATAGATATAAAAATAATGATATAAAAATAATTTGGTGAGTCACTCACACGCCTTTCTCTTACCCTTAAATTTAATACTATAAATACAGATTGTAGATTAAGGAGTAAGATAACGAGTACTGTTATGTAAACTTGTGTAATAACAACTCAAATTAGGCTTCTGAACAGCTTTATTTGACAAATAATTTTGTGTGAGGTGGACTACCGCCCCCTCAACCCCCCGTTTCATTATTGTATTTGCATTTATATAAAATTCAAATCTGTTATTAACTTCAAAAGTTCATTTGAAATTATCTAGACAACTTTCCCACGCAACATTCCTTGAAACTTATAAAACTTGACCAAACTTTCCTAGTAACGAACGTATTAACTTCAAAATACAACACTTGGATCGCCTGAAATTTTTTGTTTTTAATTTATTCTAAGAGACACAGACAAAGGTCAAACGTTAAAAATTTCTTTCGGTATTCAGGAAGCCTCAAAACATGTAAACATACAAAAAACCAAGCGATGAATATTTAATTAAAAAACAACATTATTTACCCTATGGCTATTAGGAATTAATTTCAATTCCTGCGCAGCTTTCCTGGACATGGTAAAACATTATACTAAAGCACTGTCATTAACAATGAAAAAGATTGTTATGGCTTAAATATTGGCAGCCCTGTATATCTTCTGAAGATCATGTACACACCACATGGTGCACATAACTATAATCCTATATTAATAACACACGGCAAAACCTGAAATACACTTTCATGAATTTTCAAGCCTTGACGCACTATAATCTAGTTCTTTTGTGTAGCCCTGTAAACGAACAATGATAGATTTCCATACCACATTCTACATGAAACATGTTTTTATGCATATAAAAAATATATATTCGTTTCATTTAGTTTATTTCAGTCTATAGATGTTAACTCTACTTACCTGCAATTTCCCCCTACAGACGTAATGTATTTGAATTCTCTTGGGTATCCCTGTACACGAACCATTCGCTTCATCAAAACGAAAAGTTTAGTATAGCATCCCTATATGATATACATTCAGAATACCAAGTTTGGAGTTTCTGCTATAAGTTGTTTTTGAGATATGTTGATAACAGACAGACACACAGACAGAGACACACACATACACACACACACAGACCAACCGCTAAAAACATGATTTTTGTATTCAAGAACCTCAAAACATGTAAATATAACAAAAATTCAATTTCCAAAATTTGACCTAAAAACATTACTTTCTCTACCTTATGGGTAAGAGAAAGTAAAAAAAAAAAAAAAAACTTTCTATTTTTTATAATCTGTAGAAATTTGATATAAAAACTGCATTTTTCCCCCTCTGTCCCCTAAGCTCCCCTCCCCCCGGTTCCATTCAGATATGTGTAATTCTCATTATATTTTTTTAAATTCTAAAGGGTAAATAAACAAGGCTTCAAAAATTCTGTAAATGATTTTCGTCTGAAAAAATTGAACTTGTGTTTTGCTTGGGCCTATAATACCGTGTCTGATAGATCATCTGAATGGACGAAACTTTTGACATCAATGTGTTTAGCGAAACTGTTTTCCTTTCAATGTATTTTGGTATATCCAGACTTTTGAAACACCCTGTATAAATGAAACTAAAATGATAATAAGAAGCAACAGAGGCCACCACCGCTTATGATGGGTATGGTATAGAGATTTAAACAAGTATTACATGAGCCCAATGTTTTCCAAATCCTCTGCAAGACCATAAAAAGCAAATATAAGAAAAAATTTTGAAAAGTGAAGATTTTTATACTATTATTAGGTGAAAAAAATTATTATTTTATAATTATTGATAGTTTTTGAAACCATTTTTAAATGAACTAAATAAATCATATCATATATACTATATTTTAAAATATTACCTACTTTGTACAGCTATACTTAACTTTAACATAATATACATATTGCAGTGAGTGATAATTAAAAAAAAAAAAAAAATTCATTGAAATTTGTTAAAAAAAAAAAAAAAATCATATCATCCTCAAGCTTTTCGTAATTTGTTGAAATTTGCTTTAAAAACTACATTTTTTTAATCTTAAACCTCTCCCTTTCAGATATATGCAACTATCAGTACATACTTCTTAAAACTCTAAGTGGTAATTAAACAAAGTTTCATTAAAACCTTAAAAAAATTATAAGAAGAAAAATATGGATCCCGGAAAAAAGGGCACCGGAAAAAAGGGCACGGAAAAAAGGGCACCGGAAAAAAGGGCACTGGAAAAAGGGCACCGGAAAAAAGGGCACCCGGAAAAAAGGGCACCGGAAAAAAGGGCACTTTTTCAATTCGCAAATCGCAAAATAATAAATATCAAATAATGATATATAAAAATGGCTTTCAAATTACACATTTAGAAATTTCAATTGATTTGGTACAACATTAATATAGTACATATCTCGGGGAAGATGGGGGAAGGGGGGAGGGGGGTCAGGAGCAGATCGAAAGAAAACAATTGTTTTTAAACTCTTACAGATTTTAATGAAACTTTGTATAATCACGTACAATTTGTGAAAAAATTATTGTAAGTGTCAGGCAAACTTTAGGGGAGGGGGGGTTAAAGAGGGGGGTGCAGAGGAATATAAAATTATCTTTTATATCACAGTTTTAACTACTTTAATGATATATTCTATAACTATCACTAACATTTTATGAAGATCACAGTGAGTGTATTATATACCTGGGGGGGGGAGCAAGGGGGGGCAGATAAAAATAAAATATATTCTTCTTTAAATTACTCTATTATTGATAAAAAAAATTTTTGTACAATCACGTATAATTTATTAAAAATTTACAGTAAGTGTCAGACATACTTAGTGTGTGTGTGGGGGGGGAGGGGGGTAAACAAGGGGGGAGAGGAAAATAAAATGATTCTTTATATCATAATTTTAACGATTTTAATGATATATTCTATAACTACCACTTAATTTTCATGAAGATTACAATGAGTTGGGGGGGGGGGGCAATGGGGAATCGATGAAAATAAAATATATTCTTCTTTAAAC
>OZ005648.1:307383670-307459000 GCA_963930645.1 Salticus scenicus
AGTTTACATATACTTTCATTTTATACTAGCTGGCTTTGGTCACCTTGTTTGCCACTATTTTTAAATAAATTCTCAAAATTCCATATTATCATTATTAAAAAAATCTCAAATTCTTCATTGTTTTTATTATTAAATTTGTTTTAATGGCAACTTGTTTATTGTTACTCTCTTTAAGTTTGTAGTTGCATGACATGTGGTTAATTATTACTTTTTTTATTTTTATCTTGATTCATTGTAGGTTTTTTTTTATAATTTATTTCATTCCTCTTTAAATATGGTTTTGTCAAAAGATAGAAACATTAACTGTATTTTTTGGCATTAATTAGCTATGCAGTTTTCCGAAATCCTGCGATTTCTCTGCTCTTAGAAGTACATTCTTCCTGAAGTGTGAATACTTCGATTTTTGAGCATTTCTTAATCCAATTCTCGTTTCCAGTTATCTTTTTTTCATATTTTTTAAAAATTTATTGGATTATGTATGATACCTTTCATGATTTTCGCATAAATTACGCCTAGTTAGTCTTAGTGTTATGGTCCTATAGGGTCACTTTAGCGTAATTTAAAATGGATTTATCTATTAATTGGTACTGTAAATAAATGTTATGTGTATGTCGTTGGTATTATCATGTATCTACTAATCGCTAAATTTTATAACGATACTGAAATCTTCCTTCAATTATCCACCTAATTTAAAGCTAACTCAAAATACTATGACTAATCAATCAATTAACTTTTTAGATCTCAAAATAATCATCGATGGTAATAAACTTTACACAGATATCTATGACAAACGGCAAGATTTTTGTTTTAATGTAAACTTATTTACACATTTTAATTCATGTCTGCATCTTTCGGTATTTAGAAACATCATCATTAACCATATATTTCGAATTAATAATTTATGCTCTGCAAAGTTTAAAAACAAGAATATTAATAAACTGATCACAGCCACTGCTAAAATGGGTTTTCCTAAAAACTTTGTATTTTCTATTTTATATCCTTAACCATGTCTCTGTCAGTACAAAAAAAAAAAAAAAAAGCTGTGTACACTCTTGTGTATATCAACAAAAAAATTATAAAACAATAAAAGACAATAAAAAAGGTGGCGGTTGGGTGGGCAGATGTTTGATTACGGAGGTGGGGTGGTGTTGTAAGGCTGGATGGTTGGGTGGGTTTGTGAAATTAAATTAAAAAAAAAAAAAAAAAAAAAAAAAGTAGAAGGCTTGTTGCATTTGCTTTGTATTACTATGCAAACTTTCATTTTCCGTTAAAATTTCAGTTTTTTCCTTTTTGAGTTGTCAACTATATTTAATGTTCTAATTATACTGTTAAACACAATGTGATCAATCGGTGAATTTCATTGTGGCTTCGTGGTTTCATTGTTGTTCATCTGCTTTGAAATATGCATTTTTAAATCCATATGGTTCCTGTTCTGGTTGTGGCAGGCTGGGGGAGTGTTGCCGGCATAAAACTAGTGTAACCCCACAGGCAAGTCACAAGTCTTGCCGCCTGCCTCCTTCTTCCTACCTTGTGTTTCTTAGGTTGTTTTTTCATTAATTTTGATAAGTTTATGGTTTTAAGTTAAGATTTGTTGTTTTACTTTATTGATTCGTTTGTTTTGCAGGCTGTTAATTAATAGATCTGGTTTCTTTACATTAGTGTATTTCATTCACTGATGATTTTTTTTTTTTTTTTTTTTTTTTTTTAATCTTATTGGTCATTGGTGTTTCAGTGATCTTCTATCTGTTGCTTGGCTTCTACTATGCTTAATAGATCATCTTTATTATATATACATATATATATGAGAATCAGCATAACTTTTTACAGATTGCTCATAAAATTTTTTCACTCCCACAGAAAAAATCAATTATGATTTTAGGAAATTTAGGTTTTACAAGATTTTTAAGAAGTTTGAACATGTGTCCTACCCATTTCAAACATTATTATTATTTTCTGTGTGTGTGCTAAATGTAATGCCATTGCCTCCTAAACTAGATGCCTGTCGCGTGGCTCGGAAACTTGGTAACAGTTCGAGCGGTAGACAGCGCCAAGGTACAGATTTCGCGATTTTTTATTCAAATGTCACCAATAATTTTAAGAAGTGATATATGATATATGAAATCGACGTTTCTTCGATTCTATTTGCCTTTTATGTATATCAAATCCCACTTTAAAAAATTTGTGGTGGCTGCTAATAAAAAAAGTCGCGCAATCTGTACCAGGTGGCGCTGTCTACCGCTTGAACTGTTGCCAAGTTTACGAGCCATGCGACAGGCATCTAGTTTAGGAGGCTATGGTAACGCTATGTTTCTAGGCAAAATTATTGCTGAAACGCAACATTATGGCACAGAATTTGTTGAAAATCACTTGAGATTACCTATGTGGGAAAAAAGTGAAACTATTCATTCAGGTAAGAAGTAGGATCTGATGTCACTATCAATGCCGTAGCCAAGGAGAAGATAATAATAGAAATCAATTAAATTATGTTCGTTTGAGAGGGTATAATATCAGAGGAGTAGGAAAGGGAGGGGCTCAAGCCCTCCTCTTTTCCTCCTATCAGTTATTATGAAATTTTCTTTCAATGCTAAATTAAAGAATCCTCCACTTAAAACTAAAATTAAAGTCCTAGTAAGGTTTATAATTAGTGACATTTTGTAATTAATACTAATAAAAAATGAATATTAATTAACATTTAACAAGAGATTTTCTTGAGAATAATTTTGAGCTATTATTAAACGGAAATTTTTGAGCCCCTCTCATGATTTCTGAATTGTTACGCCGTTGCATAATCTAACGTGATTTTTGACGCATAAACTGTTAGACCTCATAAGCCCGTTCTCAAGAAATCTATATTTAAGTTTGAGTAAAAATATAGCAATCTGACAGAAGTGGGAGGAGTCCCGTGAAAACCTGCCAGAACCATGACTTTTATCAATTTTTAGATTCTATTTTAGAGAATTTTTAGACATTATATCTCGATTGAATGTATCTCAAAGCTGAAATGGGCAACTGATTATATCCATCAAAGGACACATTTGACTATGCTCTTTCGATATCTGCTTGTTTTGAATTTTATTCATTATTGCAGTAAGGCGTAGTGTTATCGATTCAGGCGTGATTGCACCGATTATTAACAAACTTGCAGAATTTATAGCTCGAAAATGAGCTGACGAGAGTAGGTAAGAAAGGAGAGTTGAGAGTCAGGAGGGGGGGTGCACGGGTGCACCGGCAAGCCGTGCGGGTGTCACGCGGAGCGCGGAGCGTGTCAATCATGTTCACGGCCTTTGCGGAGCCCGGAGCACTCCCTCTGACTTAATCGTGAAACGTGACGAGGGTGTTAATGAGGAAATTTAATTAAAAAAATTAATTAGTGATTTTTGTAAAAGGTGACGATGGTTTTAAAGAGGTGTTTGCGGTAGAATGAAAAAAGCATGATATTGTTTGTGAGTCATTAGGAAATTAATTAGGAAATTAATTAAGAAATTAATTATTAAAAAAATTAAAAATTGGGAAATAATTAAGGAATAAATAAATAAATATGAATTTAAGTATGAAGGATGTTGATGTGAATATATTATGAAAGAAATAGAGAGGTCTGACTGGGATTCAAACCCGGCACCTTACAGTAAAAATATTTCCATAAGACTGCAGTTTTCGCGTATGTGTGAGTGATTTTTCTATTATATACCAGCACAGTTCTTTTTAAACCTAAGAATGTTATTGATTGAAAAAAAGTCAATCGTTAAAATGATATTAATTACAGAATAATAATTAAGAAAAATATTAATTAAGGATTTCCTTGTAAAAATTCACCAAATGTTTTCCGAAAAAAGACAATGAGAGTAAAAATTAAGTAGAAAGAATGAAAGAAAGCTTAGAAACATAGATTATGACTGGCATTCGAACCCGGTACCTTGCAGTAAAAAAATATTTCCATAAGACAATAGTTTTCACGTGTGTGTGGGTGTTTTTTCAATTATATACCTGCAGAAATCATTTTTAACCTAAGAATGCAATTATTTGAGAATGATTCAACCATTTAAATTATATTAATTTGCAGAATAATAATAAAAAAAATATATTAATTAAGCATTTTCTTATAAAAGATTACAAATGTTTTATGAAAAATGACATTGAGAGTAAAAATTAAGTAGAAAGAATGAAAGAAAGTGTAGAAATGAAGATGATCGGGTAGGATTCGAACCCGACACCTGCTTGAAGTAAAGAAACAGTAGTTTACAAGTACTTTAACCGCTGTTCTTTAGAAATATGCCTATGCAGATCTTTCTTAACCTAAGAATGCTATTGTTTGAAAATAATTCAATCGTTTAAATGATATTAATTACAGAATAACAATTAAAATAAATAAATAAAAAGTAATAATTGAAGATCTTGTAAAATTCACTAAATGTTTTATGAAAAGGATAATGTACGTGAAAATTAAGTTAAAAGATGATTAAAATCTCAAATGTTTAAGTGAAATTCGAACCCGGCGCCCTCCTTGAATTATTTAAAAAAAACATATAACCCCTTACGTTGAAATGCAGCAGTCTACGATACCTTTCAACCCTCACAAGAAATGGAATAGACTGGCAAACTTATTATCTGTTTCGATAATTGTGGAATGACTCTTTTTTATCGTTAGTAATTAAAACAATGTAATTACAAACCTATTAATTATGAATTTTCTTGTAAAAATTTACGAATGTTTTATGAAAAATGACAATGAGAGTAAAAATTAAGTAAAAAGATGATTGAAAGTTCTTCAACATGTTGGAAATTCGATTAATTAACAAACGTCTGAATAATATTAACTTTAGCATAAATTTTTCATCAGTCTCCCCTCACTGGTATGCCAAGGTCATATCTCACAAGAGAACCTGTTTTTCTCCCCTCCTTAGACGCTTGAAGGAAATTATCCACTATTGCATTCACAATGACAGAAGATTTTTTTCACAAATTTATTTAGATTTCCGCTACTACACTTAGTATTTGGCAGGATTTTAAACCAATTTTAGTAATATTTTTTGTTCTATCTACAAGAATTTTAGAGTATTTGGCGATAATTCAGATTTGGTGAGAAACACCTAGTATTAATTTCGAGTGGAGTAAAATTTTGTCACATGCTAACTTATTTTTGCGGAGTGAAGACATCTGTTTTTTAACCTAAATTCAGTGTTACATAATAATAATTTTTTCAAGATGGATGTCAGAACAGATATCATTTTGTTAAATGCATTTACTCATATATTCAATAGATCACATCTACGCAATTCAGAACTAGAGATTATAAACCAGCTTAAATTTCGAATGAATGAATTTATCAATTCCGAAATTAGCAATCAACTTTATGAAAATGTTGATATGTTATCTGAGGAAAATTTTTACACCTGTTTAGATATTGTCTTAAAAGAAATGATAAAAAATGAAATTAATTGGGACAAAGTTGTAATTTACTTAATATTTTCAAGTGAGGTTATGGCGAAGCGCTTTAAGAGATCTGGGGACTTAATCATACCTTGGATAAAATTTTTTAATATCTTCCAGAAGTATTTAGGTAATTGGATTATTGATCATCAAGAATGTATGAAAGTCAAAGAAGTAAAGAAATCTATTTTTCAGAGAATGTGGAGTTTTATCACTCGATCATGATATGAAAATTGTAAAAATATTATCTGCTATGTTGAATTATGTTCAGTTCAATCTGTATAAGAACAATGTTCAAGAAAAATGTATGTAATGTGAAATTAAAAGTAAATAAAAAACTTTCAATGGAAATTTTGTTTAAGAAACAATTATTTGAAGTAAAATTCATCTTTAAAAAAATAAATAAATAAATAAATAAATAAAAATAAAAATGAGTTGATCAATGTGAAAAACTGAAAAAATTCGCTGTTAGAAAAGAAGTCTTAATAAGTTTAAGAAAATATCGTAACATATTGTATTATATTTTGTTTAAGAGAGTGAATCTATCATTTTTCAGAGGTGACTTTACTGTAAAAAAATAACTAATGTCAAAAATTTCGCTACCTTAAACAGTTATACTTCAGATATAACTTTTTGGGATCTTCTTATCACTGTCATCGAACATACATGTATAAACATTCACGCATAAATTCTTACATGTATACTTAAAAATTTTTACAAAGTTGTATTCAATTATAAATTTTCTTTAAATTTCCTTATACTCGTTAAAATATTGTAATTCTTTTTATTTAAAGCTTTATGTTATACTAGAAATCTTCCAATATTCTTAAAATAATATAAGTTTTTGAACGTAGTGATAATTAGAAATTACCATTTTTTAGTTTTTATCGTGATCTGGAATCGAACCTGACACATCCCTAATGACAGCGTTTGATTTTTTTTTGTAATTCATTCCCAACATTAGTTATTTTAAGCTATATTTCCTAAGAATTATTCAACAATCTATGTCAAATAAAAACTTCCCAACTACATTTTTACTACTTTTTACTACATTCTACAGCTTTAACATAGTGAAATGCCCCATGTCATATGCTACCCTTCACTCAGTTTTTCTTTACAGATAGCAAGTTTGTAAATAATGAAAGCTAACTTTGAAAAAATTCAGAGTTGAAAAAATATTAATATATATGTTTTATAAATTCATTCATGCTCACAGATGTATACTTAGACTTTCCAAATGTATTTAAACATACTTAAAAGATATTTTAACCAAGTATTGTCGATTACAAATACATGTATACTTGAAAAATTTTACAAAGTATTTTAGAAATTTAGATAACATTCTTGAATAAAAATATAAGAAACTTATTTTTACAATAATAAGATTGAAAATGTATGATAAAATCACAAAGTTACCAGCTTAAGAGGTTGTAGGTATTCGAAAAAAATCCCGAAGTCAACAATTTTGGTGTTAACAACACATCTTATTTTACAAAGCACTAAGTCTTTTAAAGTCATTTAGTTTGAAGTTTTTCAGACATATGCTTATAAACTGAAATTTTTGTGAATGAAAAATTTTTTACACAAAGTATTTTAGTAAAAATATCATCTCAGAAATTAACTAACTTATTTTTAGAATAAAAATATAAGAAACTTATTTTTTCTAATGATAAGAATGAAAATGTAAGGTAAAATCTCATTCTTACCAATTTAAGAGACTGCAAGTATTTGAAAAATCATGAAGTATGGAATTTTAATGATTCACATGTGTTAATAACGCGTCTTATTTTACAAAGTACTAAGTTTTTTAAAGGCATTTAGTTTGAAGATTTACACATATGCTTATAAACGAAATTTTTTGTAAATGAAAAATTTTTACACAAATTATTTTAATACAAATACTATCTCAGAAAAATTAATTTTTTCTTTTTTAGATTGAAAATGTAAGCTAAAAATCTAACACTTATCAAATTTAGAAGCTGCAGATGTATGAAGAAATGATGAACTTGAAACTTTAAGTATTAACAACCTTCCTTCTTTGAAAATACTAAACCACGAGTTTCGACAAATCTATAATCAACTGTTAAAAAACATAGATCTTACAATATTTTTTACCCTAAAAAGTTTAACGTAGATGCTACATCCATAAAAATACAGAGTGAAAGGGTACAAATTATCTGTTTAGACATGTTGATAAACTAGAATTTTCTACAAGATTCGAGTTTTATAGCAAGGTATGAGATAATATTTGGTTAAATTTCCACTAATATTGGCGATAGTTATAAAAATTTGGCATAAAATAAGAGAATTTGGCGTTAATTCTTAAGTAAAACTGATGAATGAAGAAAAAATTTGAATTAGTTACAATCTTTTCTCGCCGTAGTGTTGTCTAAGTTCTCATACTTAGTAGTTTTTAATCATTTTTAAAGTCCTACTTTTAGAGTGATTTTTTATACTTTGCTAAACTGAAGTACAAAATGGATAATACTTTACCGTCTGAGGAGACTCACGTTTCTGTTCAACAAACCCTTCATCAAGTTTTGAGGATGAGAAGTTATCTAAACTTTTTATTTGCCCAACTTGTAATAAGTCATTTTTAAAAAAATCCTATCTTACTAGACATGTGAAGGTTCACAATGATATTAAACCTAATATTTGTTACGTGTGTGAGAAAGGATTTGTTACTTTACATCGTTTAAAAAGACATATGGAAACCCATAGAAAAATTTCCATAAGATACAAATGTGAATATTGTATTGAAAATTTCAATCGCAGGTGTGAATTATTTAAACATAAGAGATTATTTCATCAAAAAGTCTTAAATGAACATCTATGTATTATTTGTAGATGCTTTTAAACACAAGTATGTATTAGAAAAACACAAGAGGGTGCATTATCGTAAACCTGAGTATCTATATGAGGAATGTTCTATAACCTTTCCAACTAAACATGCTTTTTCAAACAATAAGCGAAAAAGTCATAAAAAGACTTTACATACATACTGTTGTGACGAATGTACTGATACTTTTTCAAACAAACGACATTTTTTAAAACATAAAAGAAATATGCATAAAAAATCTTCAATGCAAACTAGATGTGATGAATGCAGTGAAACTTTTCAGTGTAAGTATGAATTATTGCAACAAAAGAAAAAGAATCATCTTAAAAACTTTAACATACGTAGAAATTGTAATGAACGAAGTACTAACAATGAATTACCAACAGTTAATAATGACAGTGAGAATCTGGACTTGTTAAATTTTTTGGATAATTTTCACATTGAATGTATGAATGGTGTTTTTGACTTACCTTCCAACAACTTTCAGAATGAAAATATAGACTTAGACTTAAAAATTTTTTTGAACAATTCGAATGTGGAATATACAAGTGAAAATAATATTGATGGTTTATCTACCAAAGTTGAAAATAAGGACTTAAATAATTTTAACCTGATACAAACTGATTTACCTCTAGTAAACTGTGACAATGAAAATCTAGACTTGCTAAATTTTTTGAATAACTTTAATACCGAATGTATGAACGATATCCCAACAATATAGATTTGTGTGAATTTGTTGTCTTGTATTATTGTGAATGAATTTCAAATAAAAAGATTTCAATGAAAATAGTTTGTTTTAATTTTTATTACAAAATCACCTTTTATATAACATTTTCTATTAGAATACAAACTTAAGTGTCATCTTTTTAAAAATAAAAGCATGTAAAAAGTTTACTTGTGTATTAGCGATATACTTTTTCATTACTGTAGTAGAATTGATCGAGTATAATATTTAAACACTAAGTAAAAATTATACACGATAGTAGTTTTATAAACTATCAAACTTACATCGAAGAAGAAAAAACTTGTAAAATTGTTTTACCACTCAATTGTAAAATACTTGTGAAAATCTTAAATGAATTTATCATATTAACAATTTTCCTGAAAAACTAACTTATAAAAATTTTAGATATAATTATGAAGTTAGTATTTTCCTAAGTATCACGTTTGAATCTTACTTTGAATATGCATCATCAAAGTGTTTTGTACTGTAACTAAAATCACAATCTCTATTCTAAAGAGTGTAAAAATATTAATTTTAGAGTAACAACTTTTATATATAGATACTTTCACGATTGTATTTTAAGTTTTTTTATTTTTAGAATACAGAAAATATTTTATAAGAATTGTGAAAGCTTAATTTTAGAAGTTCGTGAAATTTCACAAATTTTTTTTAAACATTTCCCCTGAATTTCGTTCGGGAGTTCGGACATACTCTGCACCCCAGCTCTTAAGTAATTAAAAAAATATATTTCAAATATATTTCTTGTCCATTTCATAATGCGGTAGATAAAGGGTCACTTCCAAAATATTTTTGTGGCTACGTTTTTGGCCACTATTACCCATTATTACCCCCACTTGTCCTTATTTTTTTAGTAATCTCGATTTGCGAAATTGATTTTATCCGCGATTGTAATGAAATGCTCGCCCTCTGGTGGGCTAAGGTGAAATTACAATAAACATGGTTTAATTCGAATTCCATACAGCCGCCATTGCTTGCCGATATTTAGTTTCACATATATTTATTGAATAAAAATGAATAAATACGGTAAAAAAATAACACATACTTTTGTGTGCCACAGTGTAACTCCAAAGGATCAAGAAATCCAGAATTGAGCTTCCATTTATTTCCAAATGACAAATTTAAAATTTCAGTTGCTTCGGCTAATGGAAGTAAAGAATTAATCAGATGATTTGAAATTAATATTTGTTCAACTTCAGTTAAAAATCTACTTCCGATCGAACTTTGAATAAACTGAAGTATTTTTTCCAAAAGCAATCAATTTTCCATAATGTAATGGCGGAGAAATTATAGTACGAATATTAAGTAGAATAACAAAAAGAACACTAATGGAACACACGTGGTTATAATGTTTACTAACAACTGCAGTTCACAAAGCGCCGTCTATCGATCATTACAAACGCGGATACCTCGCATAGCTCAAAAACGAATCAGCGTAGGTTGCAAATTTATATGTGTGACTTTCATGATGTCTAGTTTAGTTGTACACCTGCAAGTTTCGTTTTAACACGAGCTCTCATTTTAGAGATATCAGCGACTTTACACGATTTTTCGTGACGTCTGTAAGTGTGTATGTAACTCGCATAACTCAAAAGCGGTTGGACGTAGAGCGTTGCAACTTGGTACATAGGTTTGTTATAACATCTAGTTGCGCACCTCCCTTTTTTGTCTGTCTGTGACTTTCTGCTTTGGAGATACTTAAGAAAATTATATTCATAATTTCAAATATACAAAGGTTTTGGCCATATGACCTACCATCATAGAAATTTCAAAATAAGCTAGTGATAGCGCCCGTAATGATATTATTATGAAAGTCGTCGACACTTTTGCGTGTAGAAAGTAATTTGTAAAGACATAAGCAGGTTCTAGTCGACGAATGCATTTTATTTAATTAATATTTAACACGTAAATAGAGCCCGTAATGATATTTTTATGAAAGTTGTCCACATTTTTGCGTGTAGAAAGTAATTCTTAAAGAAATAAACGGGTTCTAGTCGATCAATGCACTTTAATGAATATTCAGCTCGTAGATAGAGCACGTAATGATACTGTTACGAAAGGTGTCGACATTTTTGAGTGTAGAAAGTAATTCTTAATATATAAGCAGGTTCTAGTCGACGAATGCACTTTATTTTGTTTTAGTCTTGTTTGCCATTTAAAGAATTTTCGAAGAATTTAGTTTAGCACGATAAACCAACGAATCTTTCTGGAAAATTCCAGAATTCTCTGTTCTTATTAAAGTTAGAGCTTCCAAAATTTGGCAACCCTAATTTACAAATTTTCGCCAAATTTGGTCGCCAAGTCGCAAAACCGCCAAAATCGATACTAACACCAAAATTAGCGTTGACTACAAACCTGGCGACTTGGCGAGATTAGTGATCAAATTTGGCGGCAAATATTGTTTCAGGGTAGCCAGAATGAGTAAATACTTTCTCAATTTTAACTGAATTAATTGTTTCGGTAAAATGTATGATTTTTCATCTCTACTATTCGGCAAAGAGAACAAAAGTAGGCCATCTGTACTCGAAGGATTTTCATTAAACTGCCAGTGAGAGATTCTGTAATAAGCCATCCCCCAAAATGCTAGTGTATTTGTTTGGCAGTATTACGCAATCCTATTATCACGACTTTTGTGGTTAGAGTAGCAGTTTTTCAGTTTTTTTCGTGGTTAGAACCTGTCTTTTTATTTACGAATCAACTACCTCACACAAAAAAGTCAATGTTTCATAACAATATGTATATTCCAATGGCTATATAGTGTATAAGTAAGTCATGTGGTGTCCACATCAGATTTTCTTTTTACGTATTTATGATCAGCTCTGCACCTAACAGCGATTTTTATTTTCCGAACACTATAGTGAAGAAAGTATTGTAATCGTGTCAAAAATCCGAATTTGAGATTTTGATGTTTTTATACGTTTCGAGTTCCCCTGAGTCCCTCTTCACTATTTTTACGATGATGTATGTATGTGTGTATGAATGTGAGTGAACAAGCTAGCGTCTAAACGCTTTGCTCGAATGAGCTGTAAGTTGGTACGCATGTTGCAAGTCACCGTAGAACGAACCCTATTGATTTTGATGAATCTAGCACGGATAGTTTTTTTTACAGGGACACAAAGAAAAATTCTGTATCATTATGGCCCATGGAGTCAAATTTTTAAAAGTGTGATAGCGTCTAAACGCCTTATTAATCTGAGCAAAAAATTTGTACACATGTTATAGGTCAGAGTTGCACCACCTGTATAGATTTTGGTGAATTTAGCACTCACAGTTGTTTTACAGGGACACAAAGAAAAATACCTTATCATTATGGCCTATGGGACCCAATTTTTAAAAGTGCAATAGCATCTAAACGCCTTATTCCATTGAGCTGAAAATTTATATGAATATTATAAATCACTGTTGCACTCACTATAAGCATTTTGATGAATCTAGCATTTATAGGTTTTTACAGGGACACAACGAAAAATTCTTTATCATTATGATCCATGGGCTCAAAGTTCAGTAGCGTTCAATAATACATCGTGTAATATAGGGAGAAAAATACTCAAACACTCTATTATGGTTTTCTCTGTTTTGTTTGTTTAACAACTCCTCTTTCTTTACTTTATCTACAAAACTGTTAATGACTCAATGTTCGGAAAGTCGAGTGGAGTCACTATACAGATTTTTTAAATTAGTCTAGCAATTTTCAAAAGAAATATTGAGGGAATTTTAAAGAATTAACTGTAATAATCTGTTTTTATATCAATGCAGAGTAAAAGGAAGTTAGGCGAGTGTGACACCACATTATTTGTTTATAATTTTCTGTCAACCCTGGGAAAACAAAATCAAACGCAATCCCATGAAACACTCTTTTCCCTGGGACACCATAAAAAATTTCTCAACCTCTAGTGATGATGGCTGAGGCACGCAAAGGTCGCATAAAAAGGGAAAGAATTTGCGAAATATTTCACTGGGGCAGTAATGGCTCATGCAACAGAACGAAATGTAGTTCACGGTCGGGAGGAGAAAAAAAATCTGGTGTGACACTTGCACTGCTTTCTCTCACCCTATGTTATTACAAACAAACGATTAAAATTTAACCCAGGTACACTGAGAAAAAAATTCTGTAACTGACATCTAGAATCTAAATTGTGACTCTATAAAAAATAGTTCCATGTCATCCTTATAAATTCTAGTCCCCTTTGGTAAAGAGTTCTAGAAGCCTCTATTAGAATTCTAGAACGTTTTCCTATATTATCGAGGGAAAAGTTATTTAAAAATCTCTACAAATAAATCAGACTACAAGAGGCGGGTTTCAGCCACTATAATTTTGGTTTATGACCCAATTCTAGAAAATGAATTTCTCGCCATACAAAAGATTCAGAATATTCGGAATATTCAGAATATTGTTTCACTATCTAGAAATGTGTAAACAAGAAATTCTCAATTATTTTGTCTATTCAGTTTATTGGCGTGCCTTATACGCATAGCTCAGAAATCTATACTTCTAGTTAAGGGATTTAGAAAATAGCCACTTATTCATTCTAGAGGAAGATGGTATATTTTTTTTTCTCGGTGTATAGCGAATGCCTGTCCAACCCAAAACACTTGATGGATTGCATTGGAAATCTATCATTTTCAAGCGGGACGCACTTTACAAATGTGTGTACAGTGCAGTGTGTATAAATACACACACACATAGGGCGGAATGGTGGGTAATATGGAATATTGTTATACCTCCCCAGTATGCTGCTGCAAACTATCGGAAGCCCGTAAAACGTCTTCACTGGGCCTTAAATTCAAACGCTAATTCCCCTTGTGTCGCTGAGATGAACAATCTTTGGTTTATCAAGATTTAAACTTTTTTGGTGGTAAGTATTACGAATTCTGTAATTTATTTACGAAGCTATAAAATGAGTGGAAACCTAGTGTCATTTCTGGTAGTTAGTTATTAGTCTGGTCCCATGAACTTATTTCTACCAACAAGTGATTGAGGTTTATTTATTCTTTAAGATGGCGATACGGATTATTTATTTGCTATATTATTTGCGAATTTTCTAAAACATGAATGTTGGTTATTTTTTTTCAGCGCTGTTTAGTTTCAGCAATAGTTTCAAAATAAAATGTTTAAATTGCAATTATTCATGATTTTTTTTCTGTGAAAATACCACACTATTCCATATTATACTTTTTATATTACCATATTATACCATATTTCCCTTCATAATTCTTCCATATTATCCGAAAATAACTGGGCCACGGTAGCCCAGTCGGTAGAGCTCCAGCCTCGTAATTGGAAGATTGCGGGTTCGGTACTCGGGTCGACCAAAGACCGTCGTGTACTCTAATGGTGACTGGTGCACGTAAAATCTGTCGTGACCTCAATGTCCTGCATGTTCCCATCACAATTATACCTCTGGTGGTTACCGAAGTGGGGGAGCCATCCTTTCCGTGTAGGATATCAAAATTATGATGGCATGTCTCCGGACCACCTCTAGTGTTGTGTCCCAGACCGTTGCCAATTGCCCATTGCGCAGCATTAGTGCGACGTAAAATCCAACCAATCAACCGAAAATAACTTTTTTTTTCTTTTCTCAACTAAAAATTTCGCATGTGAACTGTATTTTTTCTATACCGTAAAATCGTCAAAACACGTTAACAACGCTTGATAGTTTGCAATAGTCGAATCTACAATGATCCAAAAATGCTTCAGTTTATCATGGTGGATTCAACTAGGAATGGTATCCCATATTCATCTACTTTACTCTATATGTATGTAAACTTTTTCAAACATTTCACAGGAAGAAATGAAAATATCGCAAGAAGAAATGGAAGATTTAAGTATAGGGTGATTATAATTAAGATTTAAGATTTCGAAATTCTAAAATTTTAAATCTACGTATCAGAATGACTTCATATTTTACCAGAACAATCGTTAAGCGATGGAATTTTGTTTGATGGAGGAAAACGTAGTTTCAAATTATCACTATAGATGGCGCTTTTACGATAATGTGAGGGTTGGTTGGTTGATGGGTTTTACGTCGCACTAGTGCTGCGCAGTGGGCAATTAGCGACGGTCTGGGTCTCACCCCTACAGAGCATTTCCTCGTGACGTCATGTGGTTGGCAAAAAAGCGCGCTCGACTTTCCCGCGCCCCGCCCACCATTGATTTTCCGTTGGTAGTAATCAAGTAATCGCCATCGCTATGCTTTTCCCAAGCCTTTTTGCCAACCACTCATAAAAGTTGAGATGTTTGTTTACAAACAAGGAACTGCCCTACAGGTGATTCGGAGACTTGCCATCACAATTTTGATCCTCCATGGAAGGGATGACTCTCCCGCTTTGGTGACCCCCAGAAGTATAATTTTTGATGGGAACATGGAGGACATTGCGGCCACGAGAGATTTTACATGCACCAGCCACCATTAGTGTACACGACGGTCTTTGGTCGGCTCGAGTACCGAACCCGCAATCTTCCAATTACGAGCCTGGCGCTCATTCGACTGGGCTACACTGTAAGAAAAAACGGCAGATTTACAACATAATATGCTGGCAATATGGGTGCATGAAGGGGGGAAAGTAAAAAAGAAGTAATTTAGAGCAGAAACAACTGTAAAAGATACTTCCTTTACTGATGTTTCCGCTGTAAATTGTCTTATTTAACAGCAGAATATGCTGGCAATATGGGTGCCAGCACATTTTGCTGTAAAAGCTTCCGTTTTTTTTTACAGTGTACTGCGGCTTGTAATGTGAGGGAAAACGCCTAAATGGATCCATTATGCACATAAATGTTGATAGCTATACAGTTGAATAGCAGGAAACAACAGACTCAGAGAGTTTACGACAATTTTTTTAGCGAAAAGACAAGAATACGTTTTTACAGCGGAAAGAATCATAGTGACAAGAGAAAAAAATCTGGAGTAACTCCACTCGACTTTCCGAACATTAAGTAATTAACAGTTTTTTAGATAAAGTAAAGAAAGGGGAGTTTTTAAACAAACAAAAGAGAGAAAACCATAATAGAGTGTTTGAGTATTTTTCTACTGAACTTTGAGCCCATAGATCATAATGATAAAGAATTTTTCGTTGTGTCCCTGTAAAAACCTATAAATGCTAGATTCACCAAAATGCTTATAGTGAGTGCAACAGTGATTTATAATACTCATACAAATTTTCAGCTCAATTGAATAAGGCGTTTAGATGCTATCGCACTTTTAAAAATGGATCCCATACGCCATAATGATAATGAATTTTTCTTTGTGTCCCTGTAAAAAAAAACTGTTAGTGCTAAATTCACCAAATCTATACAGTTCTTGCAACTATGACCTATAACATGTGTACAAATTTTTTGCTCAGATTAATGAAGCGTTTAGAGGCTATCGTACTTTTAAAAATTTGGCCCTATAGGCCATAATGATAAAGAATTTTTTCTGGTGTCCCTGTAAAAAACTAAAAGTGTCAGATTCACCAAAATCAATAGGGTTCGTACTATGGTGACTTTCAATATACGTACCAACTTTCAGCTTATTCGAACAAAGCATTTAGACGCTTGCGTGTTCACTCACAGACATACACACACACATATATACGCACATACATACACACATACCAGTGGCGAGGCGTCCGGTCATCGATAGATTCGTCGATGACCGCAAAAAAAAAAAAATTATATAACATAAGTCAATTTAAATCTATATAATCATATTTAAATATATATATATATATATATATATATAGAATTTTTCTAATTCCCTGCGAATGATATAATTCTCTGGTGCTGCTATCTATCGGTTCTACAAAGAACCATCCGAAAACATTTCGAGTCTCCGTTTCTTGGAGTGAATCTGTTTTACGTCTGCGCAAGCCTGCAAGCACAAACATTTTTCGTCTGCAACGTATCAAATAGCTTAAAAAATCGGGTGCTAGTCATCTATATATTTAGCGATTCTAGTGTCAGGAAAATGAGCAGTATTGCGAACTGTAGGGATTTATCCCTGCGTATAACGACTTACAGAAGTTTCCTTCAGTATGTAGGAATGAATTTTTACATTGTAGGGGCTTTCTGGGGTCTTATGCAAGTCTTTTATCAGGGATTTTCCATAATTTTATTTAATTTTATCTGTGACTTTTCATTTAAGTATGGACTTTTATCCTTAATGAAAAGATATTTTGTACTCTGCATACGGACAATAGGGAATATTTAGTTTCAAAATAATTTTATGAAACTTCATTTAATAATTTAGGATATTTCGGTAGGTTAAATTAGGGCTTTAATAAAGAATTTTAAATCTGAGAATCTGTGTCTTTATTTTATTTATTTATTTATTTTTTTGTGTGTGAAGTCGAACGCAAAAAAGTTATTTTGTACCAGAGTTAATGGAAATACTTTTATTTATTGTTAGAATAACTTTATTTCTTTTCTTTACCATTAAATATAAACAAAACAATAACAATTATAATCGTTGTTATTATTATTTATTTATTTATTTGTTTATTTATTTTGTTCAATTAAAAGTTTAGTCAGAGAATGATTATATAAATGTTATTTAAAAAACAATAACGTTAAATCATGCAGCTCTTGTAAATTATGAAATACTTTCCCATATCACGAGATATAGTTATCGCAAAAGTGAGACAAAGAATAACTGAGTGTATGTATTTGATTGAATATAATCAATTAATAAAAATAATATTTTTAAGATTTAAGTTAAAAAAAAAAATATATATATATATAGCTAAATTTTTTTTTTTTTTTTTTTTTTTTTTTTTTAATTTACAATTTTTCACATTTTGTGCCATTTAATAAAGAGAATGTAGGAATGATTTAGAAGTTGTGCATTGCGGGGGGGGGGGGGGAGAAATAGCGATGACCTCGACGAAATCTCACGCCTCGCCACTGACACATACATACACACACACATACATACATCAACGTAAAAACAGTGAAAACGGACTCAGGGGACCTCGAAACGTATAGAAACATCAAAATCTGAAATTCGTATTTTTGACATGATTACAATACTTTCCTCACTATAGTGTTTGGAAAGTAAAAAAGAGCAGAATTCTGACCGGTAGTTTTAAAATTATAGCGTTTTCAAATCATAACTTTAATCATAATAATCACCCTGTATATTGGGGAAAAGAAGATAGCGAGTGAAGATTTGAATCAGAATATATTAATATCAAGTTTATTTTTATTCATAAAATAATAATATGGAATAATAAACATTTTATGAGTATTCATCGATAATTATAATACTAAGAATCAATATAATCGACCTGATAATATTTAATTAGCAATAACCAAGGTTATTTTTGTTTATCTAACTACCATAACCGGTATTTTCTTTCCGAAGAGTCAGAATAAGAACGAATATATCAATTTTTTATGAGTTAACCATAACTAAAGTTGTCAAATTACAAATTTCGTCACGGGCCGCAAAATATTACACGGTGTACTGCATGTTGTCCGACTGCCACGGGCTGCCCATTCATGGTATAAAATATAAAGTACTGTATAAGATTATTTAGTGCCTTTTAAACGAGAATCCAAAACATTTTTACGAATAGTTTTATTCGATCCACATTCCTGTGTCAACCTTAATATTTAATTTCATAGGCCTATTCACAAAATATATTGTTACGAGTTTGTAAATAATTGTAGTTATTTTTATGTAAATTCTTTCAAAGAGGCTTAGTCAGGTGATAAAAATGTCAATATTTTGCATTTCTAGCTCTTTTTCGCGTTAAAATATCTAATTTTCCTTAAAAAACGCATTAAAAAGCTCCAATAAGGCCGGTAATGGATTTGGCGCCAAATTTGGTGACTTTTCCCCTCCTTAGCGACTTTTTTGGCGACCTTGGCGAGAAATGCCTTATTATCGATAGACCAAATATGGAAGCTGTAACCTCATTGGCTAACGAGATACTGGAAATTTCCAGATTTTTCTACGCACGTATTTAAAGAGATGCACCGCGCCAAGTGAGTCAGTGTCAGTCTTACGTTAAATGAGTTTCGTCAATGCTTTCATTGCTATTGAAATAGCTCTGAGTGAGCCTCTTTGATACAGCAACTTCTACTGTGAGATTGCTGTTTATTGGTAAAACTGAAGTTAATACTTGGTTTATAGGCCTGTATTTATCTGGAATTTTCTGTAAATAAAGTTTCCAGCCTCTGCAAGATTCGCTTTTCATTCTCGGGCAACTCATGAACCTCCAAGTACGCAACAATATTTAAGTTTCTGGTGAAAATTTAAAATTCATTTCAAGTTAAGTAGAGAATTGATTATCCTAGCACAGCACACACACATTAAAAAAAAAAAAAAAAAAATCTGGAGTGACTTCACTCGACTTCTCTAACATTAAGTAATTAACGAATGTTGAAATAAATTAGTGTAAGACAAGTCGTTAAACAAACAAAAGTGAAAATTATAACAGGGTGTTTGAACATTTCTCTCCATTGTTTAATTTTACGCTATTGCACTTCAAATGATTTGAGCCCGTCGATCATAAGGACAAAGGAATTTTCGTTGTGTCTCTGTAAAAATCTATAAGTGCTAGATTCATCAAAATCCTTACAATTTGTGCGATTGACACTCCTACGTACCAACTTTCAACTCATTCGAACAAAGCGTTTACACGTTATCGTGTTCACTCTCACACATACAAAGATTCGTACACCACCTTAAAAATAGATAAAAAAAAAAAAAGCTAAGAGGACCTTAAAATGTGCAGATATAACAAAATTTCAAAGTGAAAAGTCAGGCAATACAGGCATGTGAAAACTATTAGAATAGTTGTGAATTTTAATTTGCAATAATTGGAGGAAATAATTACTTGAAGATAAAGGTTAAATTAATCTTTCATGTCAGCTCTAGATCAAAAATTAATGCACAGAATTTCACAAAAATAAATATTATTTAATCGCACCTTTACACACATTGATAACTTTTGGTACACATCGTCCAAAAGGTGATGCTGCAAGGCTGCAATTTCAACAATTTAAGGAAATGTTCTACTCTGCTATATTACATAATTGCACAAAACTTAATATGTGAGAGTGATATTATAAAAAGCTACGCTCATTCAATTTAAGTGCATATCGGCCGACAGGTGGCACTGCTATGCTGTACTTTACCTAATTTACGGGATGGCTATATTAAAACTTGCATAATGTGTAAATTCAGGCAAAACTGATATGTGAAATGGTTGAGAAAGAGTTTCTCCATAAACGGGAAATTCGCAGCATAATAGCGCCACATGACGGGCAATATGCACCAAAAGCTGATAGATACCAATTTATGTTAATGTGCAACTATATATATCAGTAATATGGGTGATTGTTTATATAAAAGTATGTTTCTCAATTAGTTTTTTTCCTCTCTCTCTTTGAGTATTAAATTATTTTCATGTCTTATGGGGGATATTGGGCATAGAGTGCTGTAAATGTTTTAGCAAACTGCATACAGCACGACAGAAATATCACCTTATTTGCATGCAACATTCATTCTGTGCCCTTAAAAAAGTAATCATGTTGTACGTTTTAGTATCAGGATACTCAAATTTTAGTAATCTTTATTCATGTTTTTTTCTAGTTCTTCATGTGATACTTGGCTTCATCTACTGTAGTGTTTGAAAAGGTTTTCAATATATATGTATATATATATATATATATATATGCACACACACACACACTTATATATAAATGAGATTCTACGACTTTTTTTCTTTTTTGTCTCCGAAACACACAAACAGACGTTACTGTAAAAACTTTCGAAATGCCTTCAGGTGCTTTTAAAATGTAAGAAACTGTCAAAAACCGAAAGGAGAAAATCTTTTATGAATTTAATACTTTTTTCTATTAAACACTGTGTTGGTGTTGATTTGTCTGATCTAGCATCTACCATAGAGACCTTTGCGTGTGAAGTATATGCCTACCGTGAGGGTCTTTAAAAGAGTGAGTTTCTAGCGCGCATTCATGCGACTGAATAAAGGAAAAATCTGGAATGATTATACTCGACTTTCCGAACATTAAGTAACGGTTTTTGAAATAAATTAAATTAACAAAAGAGAAAATTATAATAAGGTGTTTGAGTATTTTTTCTATATAGTATGCTGTTTAATTTAACGTTATTGCTCTTCTATAGTTTGAATTAACCTATAAATCATAATGATAAAGAAATTTTCGTTGTGTATCTGTAAAAATCTATAAGAGCTAGACTCACCAAAATGTATACAGTTCATGCGACGGTGACCTATAACATGTATAAAATTTTTCAGCTCAATCGGATGAGGCGTTTATCGCACTTTAAATAATTTGAGCCCATTTTGAGCCACAATGATAAAAAGTTTTTTTTTTTTTTGTATTCCTATAAACAAAGCATAAGTGCTAGACTCTCCAAAATGTATACAGTTTGTGTGACTATGATCTATAATATGCATATCAGTTTTCAGTTCAATCGGATAAGACATTTAGACGTTATCGCACTGTATAGAATTTGAGTCCATAGGGTACGATGATAAAAAAAAAAAATTCGTTGTGTCCCTGTAAAAGAACTATAAGTGTTAGATTCACCAAAATCTATGGTGACCTATAACATGTGTATAAATTTTCAGGTCAGTCGAATTAGACTTTTAGACGCTATCGCACTTTAAAAAATTCGAGCCCTAATGATAAAGTTAGTTGGTTAAGTTTTACGTCGCACTAGTGCTGCGCAGATGGGCAATTGGAGACGGTCTGGGACTCACCCCTGGAGGTGGTCCGGAGACATGCCATCGCAATTTTGATCCTCCGTGGAAGGGATGGCTCTCCTGCTTCGGTGACCCCCAGAGGTATAATTTTTGATGGGAACATGGAGGACATTGCGGCCACGACAGATTTTACGTGCACCAGCCACCATTGGTGTACACGACGGTCTTTGGCCGGCTCGAGTACCGAACCCGCAATCTTCCAATTACGAGGCCGGCGCTTTACCGACTGGGCTACCCCTAATGATAAAGAAATTTTCTTTGTTGTCCTGTAAAAAAACTATATATCTTAGATTCACCAAAATCAGTAGGGTTCGTGCTATGGTGACTTATAATATGCATGCCAACTTTAAGCTCATTCGAACAAAGCGTTTAGACGTTATCGAGTTCACTCCCATACATACACACACACATTACCGTAAAAATAACAAAAATGAACTCAGGAGGGGACCTCAAAATGTGTAGATACATCTAAATCTCAAAGTCGTATTTTTGACACGATTACAATACTTTCCTCACACAAGGATTCGGAAAGTAAAAATAAGTCATAAACTGACCCTGCTGGACGAAATGGAAATTTGTTTTTTAATGTAGGTATGTGTCCAAACGTACCCAGTGTTTTTAATTTCAATACAGAATTGTTTTTTGAAATAAATTTATGCAACAATTCCTGTTTTTTTTTTTTAATGGGGAGTAGAGTATCCTACATAAAAAACGAATTTTCATGTATGTTAATTTTGAGTCTAAATGGATAGAACACAGCAGTAGGGTTATAGTTACTAACCTCTAAAAAAGTAAAGCAGATAATAAGAGACTGGACACTGAACAAATATGGCGGACGTTTGTTTAAAAACCCCTCGATGGCCGTAGGACTTAATTTATTTTTACCAGCATCTGATACGTTTCTTTTAATTAAAATTTTGATAAATATTTTTTGTTTATCTCTAGAAAGCCTTGCAGAATGTCATTTGAAATTTTGCAGAGCATAACAAGCTGAACAAACATGGCGGATCGTCTGGCGGGTCAATGCAGTGCTGTCATTTCCCTCAATCCAGCAGCACTAATGTCCATATTGTTTTCGTGCTGCCATCTATTGGGTTATTTTTAATACTATTTATCTTAGTGCTATAATATGCAATTTGATTCCAGTTAGGTAAAAGGTAAACTGCGTACCAAATTAAATTTCAAGCATCCATGTTAAGCTAATTTAAATGGGTGAAAGTAAAAATTTAATCAATCTATAAAATTGCAGTTTGCTTGAGGCGTATATCAAAAATTCTTTATACCTATTTCAATGTTCAAATTTTTTGGTGCTGACATCTACTGACGAAATTTCAAACATTTCTGTCGTCGGCAGCGAAAGCCCATGTTATTTATTCTATGGCAAAAATTGTATTCACAATTCTTAAATTGCTTATAGTGATTTGTCGCTAGCAGTGAAAGCCCATGTTATTTTATAGTAAAATTTGTTTTCCCAATTCCTCAATTACTTATTGTATTTTTCTTTAACTCCGTTTTCGTATTTGGACGACTCTTAATATCATCTTTCCCTCTTTCGATTTCCCTGTTTCTAGTCAGTCAGCAAATCCCATGTAAATCTGTGGCAAAATTTGTTAATAGAATTATTCATTGCCTAACTGATATTTTAAATTCCGTTTTCAAATTCAGAAAATTCACAACCATTAAATTAATATCCGTTTTCCAAACTGATTTTTTTTTTTTTTTCATTTTACAGAGCTAAAAATCAGAAAAATTTATTTAGTGAAAATTCTCATTTTTAAACACAAAATTCAAATTAAAAAAGTTAAAAAAAAAAGTTTTTTGGAAAAGGAATATTAATTTAACAGTTATGTATTTTCATAATGGGAAAACGGAATTTAAAAATAACAATTAGTTAACGTGTCATTCTATAAACAATTTTACCCATAGAATCGCATGGATTTTGGATGACCTTGACGATCTGTGATGTATCCTTCATAAATTTCCTCTAGTTTCTTAATTCATTAATTTTGATTTTTTTAATTAAAAAAATTCATTAAAAAACTAAATGCAATTTCGTTTTTTTTTTTTTTTTTTTTTTAGCTAGAACATAAAATATGAAAAATCAATTTTGGGAAAACGGTTACTAATTTAACGGTTGTGAACTATTTAAATGTCAACAGGAACAAAAAAAAGTTAGTTATTTGTGGAAACAAATTACTCCATATGAGCTTAGACAGCACTTAAAGGGATACCTCAAAGCGCGTTAAGGGCCCTCTTCACTCACCGCCGCCGGAAGCCGAAGCTAATGTTATTCTATGAGAAATTTTTCTTTACAAATAACTTATTAACTAATACATACTTTTAAATTCTGTTTTCACATTCAGAAAATTCCCGACTGTTAAACTGACGGACCTTTTTTAAAAAATTATTTTTAAATTTTTTATGTTTTATTTTGAAGCTGCAAAATACGAATTTTCAATATGTGATTTTTTTTCATTTTGCAATTTCAAAATAACATATTAAAAAGTAAAGAAAGTACATTTTTAAAAAAGGTCCGTCCATTTAACAGCTGGGAATTTTCTGAATGTGAAAACAGGATTTAAAAATATGTATTAGTTAATAAGTTATTTGTAAAGAAAATTTCCCCATAGAATAACATTGGCTCGGGCTTCCGGCGACGGTAAGTGAAGAGAGCCTAATCCTCTGTTAACCCATGGGGAAATAGTCACCCTTACTTTTCATTAACTAATGTGTACATATTTTTAAATTCCGTTTTCACGTTCAAAAAATTCAAAACTGTTAAATTAGTCTATTTTCCAAAAAGATATGCGGCCGAGCGGTTCTACGCTCACAACTGGTAGACGTGAGGTGCCAGGTTCGATCCCAGGTCACGCTCGTCGGCCTACCCGTTCGGAATTTTTCGTAGTTTTCTCGAGACTTGCGTAAATATGGGCTAGGATCCCTTAGAAAGACTCCCACGGAGGGCACTCCCCTCTCATTCCTAGGACCCTAGAGTAGTCAATCGGCCTTACTCCCAAAATCCAAATCTGAAAAGATTTTATTCTGAAATTGCGAAATGTAAAATTTACTTAGTGAATATTCTCATTTTTTTACAGCTTCAAAATGAAATATTAAAAATTTCAAAAACCAATTAGTTAAATTTAAAAATTAATTAAATTTTCAAATCTCCACGTTCGCCAGGTAGCAAAGAAACCCTAGAAAGAAAAAGTTCAGGGCCTAAGGAGGGATACCCACCGTCAGAGTATTTTTTAAGGGTCTTGGCCCGTATTCACGTGAATTTTAGAGAAAACCACGGAAAATCCTGGACAGCTAAGTCGACGAGCGTGACCTAGTATCGATCCCGGCATTTTCAGTCTTCCAGCTTTAAGAGCAGAACCTCTCTGCCTCTAGTGGAACTGTTAAGAAACAATACAAATTAAAAATTATATTAATTTAAATGTATTTTCAAAAGAAAAAAAAATCCTTGACATGATCTTCCATAATTTTGAAAAAACACCGAGAATCCTCTAAAAATTCCATTACAATAATATTGAGGAAAATCTCGTGTGACTATACTCGACTTTTAGTAGTTATCTGGCTTTTAATCAAACTTAAATTAGTGAATAATTGAATAAATATACAAAACTAAACTACAATAGGATTTTAGAATATTTTTCCCCCAATTTATAACAGGAATATAAAAATTATATTACCACTCAGTTGAGCCAAATAATTATATACAAGGCGTATCAAAAAGGATTACCCGATTTTGAACATACAAGTTTTTTATTATTATTATTTATACAAGGTGTATCAAAAAGAATTACCTGATTTTGAAACTACAAGTTTATTATTATTATTATTTTAATGAAGATTAAAAATAATGCACACTAGTATGTTGTGGCCACCACAAGACTTTCTTCTATATTTTCCTATACATATTCACTCAGTAACAATATTAAAAAAAAAAAAAAAAAAAAAAAAAAAAAAAATTGTTAAAAGTAAAAAAAATCCAAAACTTTGTTTTAAATTATCACAGATTTATAGTTTAACCAATCCTTTTAAAGGTATTGACGAGACTTTTCGAAAGATACCCATCTTGAAAATTCTTCCCCCCCAGGAGGGAAACCGATGCCCCACATGCACAATTTTTTTTTCTAGTTAGCTACTACTATTATCAAAAATTCATATTAATTTTACAATCACGAGTTTAAAATAACTCTCTTTATGCACATTTATACGAAATTTTGTCCTATACTGCCATGTTAAAAGTTTACAAAGAATGCGATTACAGCGCCACCTGTTGAGCGATTGATCCCAAAATCTAATCAGCACCAGTTTATGTCAGGGTGCAAATAAATACCAAGTTTGGTTAAATTTCATTCATTGGTTCGTGAGCTACAGCGTCCACAGAAAAGTGATACAGACGGACAGACATTTTCTAAAAACTATCAATTCTTGTTCAGGACATCCCAAAGCGTGTAAATCCATCAAAAAATGTAGGTCGAAAATTTTCACGAATCCAATACTTTCTCTATATTACATATAGAAGAAAGTAAAAATTTTCAATGTACTAAAGTTTTATCTAGACAGGAGTAGAAATTAAGAAAATTAAGTGACTGCTCCTCAGAACAAGTGATTTTTAAGATTTTGCTGGTCCATTCCATACTTTTACTTGTCCGTTCACTCGATCTATTAGATTTATAAAAATACTTAAAAATTTGTAAAATAAATTAAGTTTACGTAACAAAATGCAATAATTATTTTTTAAAAATTGATTTAAAAACAAGTAATATAAAAGAAAAAAAATTTAAAGTCAAAACCTACTTACAAACACTATCGAAAAAAATTTTTTTTTTTTTTTTTTTTTTTAAACAATTGTGAATTAGGAAATAAAAAGCGCGCATGACAAATGAAATAAAAATAATTATAAGATTAAAAAAAAAAAAAAAAAAAAAAAAAAAACTTTTTATATGCCATGTTTTAAATTTTCTGGTGAATCATAGAGCTCTTATCAAGGTGCATAAAATTTTTAAAGTGATCATGACGTCCATTTTTGTGAGATTCATAATTTAACTTTTTATAATTTTTTAACGTTCACGTTTAATTAAGTGTATTTATTTTCATGTCGAAAGAAAATGAACTCGTAAATTTTCTTTGACAACCATTAAATTATAGCTAATATTTTAATGGCTATTTATAAGGTATTAGGATGTTATTATTTTCATATTTTAATTAATTATAAGAAAACTAACCAAAATTTGAAAATTGGACTTCGAAGTATTGTGTTGTCACCGGGTTCTGAGCTACTGTGAAAGTTTCAAATGTCTAGCTAGTAGGGAAGTTAGTAAAAAATAGATTGTAACATTTGTACAAGATGGAGAGTGTGAACTAATAGTAGCAACTGAATGAAATCTAATATATATTAAAAAAAAAAAAAAATCTATTTTAAAAATGGATTATATATCATGCATTTTCCATAAATGAAGTATTATTAAGTTATAAAAGAAAAAAAAAGTTATTAAAATAAAATTAAATGAAAAATTACAGAGAATAGGTGATGACAATTATAATGAAATACACTTTTACTATTGTTATAACATACTATCCTGCGACAGATTCACAAACGATTTTTCTTTTTCCGCTTTCTAACTATCATGTTACTGCTGGTATGGAATAGTAATAAGAATAAAATCACTATCTAGAGTATCTAGATACAGTGGCGGATCCAGAACTTAACTTTTGGGGGGGGGGGGGGGGCTAAGATTTTTCAAGATGTAATTCCAGATCAATGAAAAGGTTGCAAATGTACTATTCAATTGGGAATGTCAGTACTTTTTTTTTTGGGGGGGGGGGGGGGGCTTCAGCCCCCTAGTCCCCCCCCCCTTAAATCCGCCACTGTCTAGATACACTCTCACTAAGCAATTCAAAGACACAGTATACAGAGTGTTACGCCAATTAGAAAAGCATAAAAAACTAGTATGTTGTGGCCACCACATGACTTTCTTCTATATTTTCCTATACAAATTCACCCAGTAAAAATAATTTATTAAAATTATTATTTAAAAAAATTATCTTCCATGATAATGCACACGATTTCCATATTAGAGAAGTAGTATAACACCAAGTATCCAAAAACAGTCCATTTTATTCTTAATAAAAAAAAAAAAAAAAAAAAAAAATCGATAACTTTGTTTTAAATTATGACAGATCTATAGAGTTCAACCATTCGTTTTAAAGGCATCGGCGAGACCTTTCGAAAGATACCCATCTTGAAAATTTACCCCCCCCCCCCCAGGAGGGGAAGCAATGCCCCACATGGTCAATTTTTTTTCCTAGTTAACTACTACTATTATTATCAATAATTCATACTAATTTTACAATCACAAGTTTAAAATAACTCTCCTTATGTACATTTATACGAAATTTTGTCCTATACTGCCATGTTAAAAATTTAGAAAAAATGCGATCACAGCGCCACCTGTTGAGCGGTTGATCTCCAAATCTAATCAGCACCAGTTCATGTCAGGGTGCAACTAAATAACAAGTTTGGTTAAATTTCGTTCATTGGTTCGTGAGATACAGCGTTCACAAAATTCGTGATACACACACACACAGACAGTCATTTTCCAAAACCTATCAAATCATGTTCAGGACATCCCAAAACGTGTAAATCCATCGAAAACCGGAGTTCCGAAAATTTTCACGAATCCAATACTTTCTCTATATATACATATAGAAGAAAGTGAAAATATATAAAATTGAAAAGCTTTATCGGTCTGTTGGATCATTATTAGTACAAGTCATACTATTTCTTTCAATCAGTTGTTTTTACATCCTTACCAATTTTTATGTATCACTTTCAATAATTTTTTTCTGATATTTATGGTAGAGAATGTATTTTTGGACTAAATTTTCAGAATTGAGTTTTTGTTATATGTTTTGACGTTTTGAGATCTTTGAATCCAAAAAATCAGGTTTTTAGATGTTGGTCTGTGTGTATGTGTTTGATATCAGCCTATTTCAAGAACAAATAGTAGCAGAAAATTGAAACTCAGTATTCAAAATCTGTATCACACAGGGATGTTACACTAAACTTTTCATTGAGATCAAGCATGTACAGGTTCATGTACAGGGACATCCAAGAGAATTAAAATACAAAATAGTTATGGGCAAAGCCGTAGCTAGGAAAGATTTCCGGAGGGAGTTCAAACTTAGACACAATGTTGAGTGTCAAAATAAAGTTTTAACTTAAAAATGTTTAACAATTCTGAAAAATTTCGGGGGTGTTTGATCAAGATTAATAAGTTTCACGTAGTAAGGATGAAAGTTTTCCAAATAATTTGGAATAGATTTTAAATTGAACAAAAGCCTTGAATTCTGTATAGGTACTATATCCGAATAGGAGTTCTATGTGAGGGAGGGCTACTGCCCCCTTCTACACACAATTATTTGTCAAATAAAATTGTTTCTAAACCTAGTTTAAATTCTTTTTGGTGTAGGTTTATATACAGTACTTCTTATCTTAACCTTTAATCTCTAATCTATTTTTATAATACTATCTATTTTTATGGTATGATTTATAGCAAGGTAAGAAAAAGTCGTATAAATATCACACCAGGTTTTCATTTATTTATTTATTTTTCTGTTGTTAGATGATGATGACTTTTAAATGCTCCCCTGCCCCCTGCCTACCGCTCACCCCCCCCCTTTCGGATGGGAAATTTAACTGTTTTTCAGAACACTTTTGACTAATTGTGATGCCCATTTTCAAAACTACAGGATTTTTTTCTGTTTATCAGTTTTTAGTTGTCGTTACCTAAATTGGTACTCAAAATGCTACTTTTTCCTATTTGCCTCAAAGTTATTAAAAACACAACAAACTTCCTATGTTATTCATATGTATCCCTTTCGTACATAATTTTTAGATAAGTAGAAAATATTTGACCTGAGCCCTTTTAATTACACATTTTAACTGATTCTACTATTGCAAAAATGCATTACTCAAGAAAATGTGATATTTTATCCCCCCATATTTTCTAAACTATTGATTATATAAAGAAAATTTAATGGGCATTTTTATAGGAAATTTCATGTAGATTATTTTGTAATTGAGCTTTTCTCAAAATCCGACAATTTTAAAGATATTTAATAAACACTGAAAAGTGCCACACTTTAAATGGCCCTGACCCCCTCCACCCATACCCCATGGGCGGGGACTTTTAGAGTGTTGTTCAGAACACTCTTGACTATGACTGAACCCTTTTTCAGAACTACACGATATTTTCTTTCTGTTTCTCAATTTTCGGTATACGTTATCCAAATAGGTCCTCAAAAAGGCATTTGTCCCTACTTACCCCAAAGTTATTATTATTATTATTTTTTTTTTTTTTTGCTATATTACCCTTACGTAACCCTTCGTATATAATTATAACATAAGTTGAAAATATTTGACTATAACCCTTTTAATTACAGTCTTTAGTTAAATTTACTAAGGCAAAAAAGCATTTTTCAAAATAGATAAATAAATGTGATATTTCATCCCCCTATATTTTTTAAACTATTGATCATATAAGGAAAACTTAATAGATATTTTTGTAGAAAGTTTCACATAGATTAATTTTGTAATTGAGATTTTTTCTCTAAATCCTACAGTTTTCTAGATATTTAAATAAAAACTGAAAATTGCCCCATTTGAATGCCCCCGTTCATCCCCCCCCAGACGGGGACTTTTTGGTCTTTGCTATCTGAATTGGTACTGAAAACACCATTTGCTCCTACTTGTCTCAGTTATTATGATAATTAGTTCTGTGTGAGGGGGGGGGTACTGCCCCCTCAACCCCCCCGTTTCATTAATGCACCTACATTTATGTAGAATTTAAATCTGTTATTAAAATAAAAAGTTCACTAAAATTATACAGACAATTTTCACATGCAACATTCCTTGAAACTTATCAATCTTGATCAAACCCAGTATATTTGGCACAAACTTTTGTATTACTTTACGATAAATTCATTCAGCATGCATATTTACATTAGCCTGCAGATAATGAAAACTAGTTGGCATAAATGGACTCTGCTCAGTTCCCCATCATATTTATGTTCTCATAAATTTCTAGTGAGGCATATAATAATTATGTTAAAAGAAATGAATTTGACCAAAGCTTGATACACCAACAGAATAAAATCCCCGCCTAATAGGCTATCCACTGTTCACTTCGATATATTTATCTTATTTAAATCTTAAATTTATTTCATCAGGATCAATTCCGTTGTTTAGTTTTCATGCTACTATTTCCAATGCAAAAATCCTCAAAATTCATATTTATATGAAAAATTTACAATTTCGCTATGTTGATAAAATTGTAAATAATTCACGAAATTTTCCTATTAGAATATTTGTATTCAATCATGTTCAAACAAATATCATAAATGTAATTTTGAGGTTGTCTAATGTATTTATGATCCTCAAAATGGAAGTTTATGCTCAATTTTGCCTTATTCTGACATGTTAAGTAAATCGTAAATTCCAAATAACTTACGAATTTTTTAAATTGGAAAAACCATAGTCTATGATATTCATGCCAGAATCCTAAATAATATTTAGAAAGTGGTTTGACATCTTTACGATGAAAATATTCCTCAAGATTGACATTTATGTGAAATTTTGCTCTATTCTGCCATATTAAGAAATTCGTAAATTTCCAATAACTTAACGAAATTTTTATATTGGAAAATTCATAGTCATTAATATTCATGCCAGTGTCCTAAATAATATTTTGAAAGTCTGACATCTTTACGATGAAAATATCTCTCAAAATTGACGTTTAGGTGAAATTTACCCTATACTACCATGTTAAGAAATTCGTAAATTTCCAATAACTTGCGAAATTTTCAAAGTAGCATATTTATAGTTACTGATGTTCATTCCGGCATCAAAACTGATATTTTAAAACTACTCCGACATTTTTAAAGTAAAAAGTTTCCATTTAATGGACGTTTAAGTGAATTTTTGTCCTATTCTCCCATGTTAAGAAAATCGTAAATTTCTAATAACTTATGAAGTTTTTTAATTCAAATGTTGCATATGAATAGGGTTCTTGCCAGTGTCGAAAGTAATATTTTAAAACTGATTTGACCTCTCTGCGACAATTTGTTCTTGAGATATTGTGTACAGACTAACAGACTAACACACTAACAGACAACCTACAGACAGACACCATACAAATTTTGTCATTTTCGGATTCTTCACACCTGAAAACGTGTAAAAAAGTCAAAAAACCGAGGTCAAAAATTTTCATGATTACCTAAGTTCCCCATACTTATAGTATGATGGGGAACTAATAAAATATCAGAATAATTGTTTATCTGAAATTGAATGTTTAAAAAAAAAAAAAAAAAAAAAAAGAAATTCTAGGAATATCTTTTAAAGAACATTTTTCAAGAATCAGGCATGAGAGTGCAGAAAATTAAAAAAAGAGGAAACATGCGTGTTCGTAAAATTAATTTCAAATGAAAAATAATGCATGCGGAGAAAACTATACAAATGTGTTCATAAAATTTATTTCAAATGAAAAATAATGCTCACAGGGAAAAACTATACAAAATATTTTAAAAGTGACAAATTAAACTAAAAGAATAATATACATCAACACAATAAAATGAGTTCTAAAAAAAAAAAAAAAACATTAGCTAGCAATTTAATTATTGACTGGTGGTGGAATATAGGAAAGGGTGGAGGGGGGGGGGGGGTAAAAAGTAGTTCATGAGTGAGAAATATTAAATACAATTCTACTTCTTTATGGGTTCCAGAATATCATATTAAGTTTAAATTTAACATTGACATTTTTGTTGTGGATGGATAAATATTCAAAAATAAAAGGCTTCCCACAGAATGTTTAATCAGTGATGGCTAGAGATGGAAAAAAAAAAGGGGGGGGGGAGCACAGGACAAAAAAAATTACATGAGTAAGAAATATTGAATAATTATGTTCTTCTATATGTTATAGAATCTGATAAAGCACTTTAAAAATGAATATTGACATTTATATATTGGATGGAGAAAGATTGAGAATCTAAAGTCTTTCGTGGAGCGTTTTAACACTGATTGTTATTGGAGTTTGATTTAAACAAAAAAAATCCGCGAAATTAACGGAAATCACAAAAAAGCGGAAAATTCTCATGCCTGAAGAATTTACAGGAAATACCGAACATAAATTAATAACAATAATAATAAAAGAAAGAAAGAACATGGATAATTTTTATTTCTTTCCTTTTTTTAATTTAGTTTACACTGTGAATCTAAGAAATTTGTTTTTCCATGATGTCACTATCGTATCATTTCAACAAAATTTAATCCTAACTGATCCACATGACAAAAAACATTTATATGGATTTGAAAGTATATCCTTACAAGTACAATAAAGTGAAAAAAAAAAAAAAAATGCAAGCAAAATCGGTAGTTTGGGATTAGGTGTTGCATTAAAACACGCAATAAATAAACAAAACCCTCTCCACTTCTTTTTTCTCTTTCCACTAGATCATACTACATGGATTCTTCTGTTAATCTTTCCATACAATCTGTGGTAGGACAGTAACACAGTAAGAATGAGTGCATATTTAATAAGGTCCAACTGTTTGTCATTATATCACCCTTAACAGATATTAATGAATTCAAGTGCTAATTTCTCGATCAAAGAAAAATAATTTTATAAAAGTAAAATAATTTATATCTGTGACTTTTATTAACATATTCAAGTTGTGTGATATGAGGGGAGTTACCATCTATCATTATAGAAATCCAAACATAAAAAAAAAAAAAAAAAAAAAAAAAAAAAATTCCACTTAGCTAATCTTTTTACATTTTGTAACTGCAAACTGAAATATTAAACCATTAAAAAAAATATATATATATTTTTGGAAACAAGAACAGATTTAACAGTTGGGAATTTTGTGAAACTGAAAATGGAATTTTTAAAAATATATATTACGTAAATAAGTCAGAAATGAAACTGAAACATGAAAAATTATCAGAAGAATTACAAGTACAAAAGGAGAAGAGTGAACGATTAGTCAACTATTTCCTCTATGAATAAAAATTTGATTAAACTGGGAATTGACAGTGCGAAATCATGCAAAATTAGAATATTCTGTTGAATTGTTAGAAATCAAGAATTTTGATCTTCAGAATAAAAATAAATCTTTTATGAAAAGACTGGAAAAAACTGAAACTTCGACTCTCGTACCGGATGAAAAGCCTACCCAGAAAGTGACCTCTAAAATGAAAGATTTGTGTTTGTATGTCCATTCTACTTTTCCAGTATCTCCTGGATGTGATGAAAACATCCTCCTACCCTGAGTACTTCAATTTGCATAAGTTTCTTGAGTTTCTATGTGAAACATATGAAACTCAAGGTGGGAGTATGTTGTAAATTGAATGACTTTTTACTATTTTGAACATTTGACGACTCATTGCATGAAAGAACTGACTTTTGCTCTTATTTTTCAAACTCTTTATTTATTGACTCTCTTTATTGTGCCATTCGAACTTTTTGCGATGAACAATCTGTAGTAGTAACCCTTGATTCTAACAACCCTCTCTTTTGAGAGAAGAGGAGGAAAATGTAAAATCGAAATGATTGTATATTAGTTTTTGTTGAGTGTAGTTTGTGTTTCATCACCGTTCACTTTGTATCGTGGAATAAAATGAAAAAAAAGAAAAAGATTAATTTTATTTAATTCAAAGAAATTGAAATGCATTAATGGTAATTAATTAGATTATTACAGGCTGTTCCAAATAGAAGTTCACATCCTTGACTCACATCCGTCCTTTGGAAGTTGAATCAGGTAAGACTGATTTAATTTTTTTTATTGATTAATTGTTATGCTTTTTAAGAAATTAAAAGATTCTGCTGTCAATTAGTGAAATTTGACGATCTTGGTTTGAGAAATGGTGACTACACAAGAAATATATTAGGTAAATAAGTCATTCTCATTACCATTTTTTTTCATAGAATAACATGGGGTTTGGCTGCCAATGACGGAGGAATTGTAAAGGGTAGAGAGGACCTTAAAATCTATGCATCAGTGAGATTTACCATTTCTCTATCTATATGTAATCGTGTGAGGATTTCATCTGATCTTCTATTGCTTTGTATTTTTGGGATTAGCTCATTGAAAAATAAAGTTTTCCAAATTCTGCTTTTATTACTATTATAAATCTCTCTGTCTCTTTGAACGTGCTGTTTTTATCATAATCAAAATAATAAAAAATCTGGAGTGACGCTACTCGACTTTCCGAACATTGAGTAATTAACAGTTTTGTAGACAGAGTAAAGAAAGAGGAGTTGTTAAACAAACAAAAGGGAGAAAACCATAGTAGAGTATTTGAGTATTTTTCTCCATATTTAACGCTACTGATCTTTAAGCCCATAGATCATAATGATAAAGAATTTTTCGTTGTGTCCCTGTAAAAACCTATAAATGCTAGATTCACCAAAATGCTTATAGTTAGTGCAACAGTGATTTATAATATTCACATAAATTTTCAGCTCAATTGAATCAGGCGTTTAGATATAGGCCATAATGATAAAGATTTTTTCTTTGTGTCCCTGTAAAAAAACTGTAAGTGCTAGATTCACCAAAATCTATACAGTGTGTGCAACTGTGACCTATAACATGTGTACAAATTTTTTGTTTATATTAATAAGGCGTTTAGATGCTATCACACTTTTAAAAATTTGGCCCCATAGGCCACATTGATAAAGAATTTTTCTTTATGTCACTGTAAGAAAACTATAAGTGCTAGATTCTCCAAAATCTATACAGGTTGAGTATCTGTGACCTATAATATGTGTATAAATTTTTTGCTCAATTGAATAAGGCGTTTAGAAGCTATCGCACTTTTCAGATTTTGGTCCCATAGGCCGTAATGATAAAGAATTTTTCTTTGTGTCCCTGTAAAAAAAAACTATAAGTGCTAGATTCACCAAAATCTATAGGGTTTGTACTATGGTGATTTACAATATACGTACCAACTTTCAGCTTATTCGAACAAAGCGTTTAGACGCTAGCGTGTTCACTCACAGACATACACACATACATACATACACACACACACATACATACATCATCGCAAAAATAGTGAAAACGGACTCATTGGACCTTGAAACGTATAGAAACATCAAAATCTCAAATTCGGATTTTTGACATGATTACAATACTTTCCTCACTATAGTGTTCGGAAAGTAAAAATCTGTAGTGACTCCACTCAACTTTCTGAACATAAAGTAATTAATGATTGTTTTATAATAGGGTGCTTAAGTATTTTCCCTAAATAGTATTTTGTTTAATATAACTAAATGTATCCAAATTATTTTGTACATCCTTGTAAAAGAACTAAAAGTACTAGATACACCAATTCATGTAATGGTGGCCTATAACTTGCATATAAATTTAAAGCTCAATTGAATAAGACATTTAGGCACTAGTCATACTTCATATAATATCAGCCTGTAGGCTGTAATGATAGAGAATTTTTCTTTGTGTCCCTGTAAAAGAACTATATATGCTAAATTCACCAAAATCTATATGATCCTATGACGATCTATAACATATGTACCAACTTCCAGCTCAATCAAACAAAGCATTTAGACGCTAACGTGTTCCCTCATATATACACACACAAATACATACATCATCATAAAAATAGCAAAAATGAACTTAGGGGACATCAAAACATACAGATACCACTAAAATCTCAATTGTCGTGATTACAATACTTTCCTTACATACTTATATTTGGAGAGTAAAAAATAAAAATACATTTTTAATTTTGTTTATTTTGTTATGTAAACACCAGTTCTAGATTTCAATCCTGGGGTAAAATAATAACAATAATAATAATAATAAAATAAAATAAAAAACTCCATTTTTCAATGAGATATTTGTCAAATATGAAGCAACGGTAATTTTATGGGATTACATAGGGAAATAAAAAATTACACATCTGTCTGATGTGCAGTCTTTAGGAGTAAAACAACTAACCTCAGCAATAGCCAAACCCATGTTATTCTGTGGAAAATTTGTTTCCACAATTACCAATCACCTAATGCTTTTTTTTTTTTTTTTTTAATTCTGTTTTAAAATTCAGAAAATTCATAACTATTAAATTAGTACTTGATTTCCAAAACATTAATTTTTCATATTTTTAAAGCATTCTATTTTCTACCTAAAAATATTATTAGTTAATTTTTCACTTATTTTAACTCTCAAAAACAAATAATAATTAAAAAAAAAATCAATTTCTTTAAAAAAAGTACTCATTTAACAGTTGTGAATTTCCTGAATATGAAAATGAAATTTTTATAAATACATTAAACAATAAGTAATTGTGGAAACAGATTTCCCCGTAGAATAACATCGGCTTTGGAGTTGTTTGCGGAGTTAGGCACTGTATGCTGCTTAAGACATAAAATGGAAAACTAAAAACTTTTTCCTTTGCAAGAACACACAGAAAAACAAAAGCCATTAATTAAATCTCATAAAAGTATTTCAATCAATCTTTTATTAAAGAAGTAAAAACATGATTCAGCAATGAGTAAAAGTTTTATAAAAGCTGACAATCAAAACACAACAGTATTAGAAACAAGACAAGCACAATACACATTAAAACACATCATAAAATAAGTTATAATAAAATACTAATTATTCATAAAAATAGGTGGCATGACTGTTGTAAAAAATAAATAAATAAAATAAAATTATTAATCCTACACACATAAGGAAAAAAAAAATATATATATATATATAAATATATATATATTATACAGTATACAGTGAATTTTACATAATGTATTGTCATCAGGACTTTATAAACAAACATGATTGAATTCATGATTTTTTTCTTAAATTTTCACAAATTAATTATACACGATAACTGGAGTTCACCTAATTAAACGAATAACAAATTTACAAATACATCCTTAATGAAAGTCCCAAAAACAATATCTATAATATATAACATTTTTATAATATGGCACTTTATATTAACTTTTTATAAAAGAAAAAAAAAATTTAACTATAAAAATTTTATTTATATCATTGAGTATATATTATGATCATTTTTAAGGTAAAGATGAATATCATTTATATATATTATTTCTTATCACAGTTATCTCTAAAGGTCTATTTTTTTGGCTAAGTGAAATTTTACACTTTTTGTTGATCCTTGACTAGAAAAGAGGAGTGTTATAAGTTTGAAACCATTGTCTGTCTGTGACACTGTAGCTGCCAAATAAATAGACTGATTTTAGTGGTTTTTTTTTCTTTTAATAATTAAAACACTGGTTTAATTCAGGATGATTCTTAGCTATGTTTGATGAAAACAATTTTTTATAACTTTTTTGTCTACTTTGCACTGATTTTTTAAATTTTGCAAGCAGGCAATCTTTTAACTTCCAACTCATGACACATTATTAAAGTATTATTTCTTTCTTGATTTTTTAATTACAAATTTTTCACCAATTTTGCAAAAAATAAAAGTTAGCTATAAATAATGATTATGAGTTCACAGTCCAAAAATCTCTGAATTTGATTGAAAATTAGAATCGTGATAAATAATTTTTAATGTGATTTTTTTTTTTTTTTTTTCTCAGACAATTTTGAGCTGATATTTTAAAATTTACAAGCTTTCCAACTTCTAACTCATAATAAATGATACATTATGTGGTTTTAGGATTGGAGTTTGGGATATATATATAATAATGAATTATTAAGCATAGTAAAAGCTAAGCAACAGATACAAGATCACTGAAACCACATAGACCAATAAAAATAAATATTTTGCAAGTATATACATATTTAACTAAATTCAAGGCCAGCCATGTGTAGATATTTTATAATTTGTAAGTTAGAGTTCTTCTAACTAAAATTACAGATTTTATAGAAAAATAATATTTATTACATTCAAGATTGGAGTTTTCATTTATTCATTTATTTTTAATTCTTTTGAAATATGAATTAAAGAGAATCTACTAATCCTAAAAAATTAAAACATATATTAGACAATTATACATGCTTTATATGTAAATAAAAAGAATATAATTTCCAAATGATCTTTGTTTTCCTTTTATATTACTGAATGTTTCAAGAAAATAAACATTTACATAAAATCTATATTATATCCATAAAAAATAACGACCATATCTTAAAGATAATAGTATAAAGTATTCAAACTTTTTTTACTCCAAAGTTATCTCTAGACTAATTACATCAGAAAATGGGGACCCATCCAGGCAATAACTGGCACCCCTCAGCTGATCCTTCACAAAGTTCCACTTTATAAAATAGGCCAACATTTCACAAAATTCAAATGCATAAAAATAGGTTCCTTTACAAAATTTTGTTTTATAAAAAATAATCCTTTTATAATTCTTTTCCATGTTTTCAGTATTATTTCCAATGTCTGCCTATACTGGGTTCAATAAAACTATCAAATTGGTATTAAATGTTTTTTAGTAGAGTAACTGCACAGTTTCTCCTAGGTTTTAGAAAGGACAGGGTGGTTCTACCAAGGAAGAAAGGGGTAAAATGCTGCCTAAAAAAATAAGGCATGTTTGTGCAAATGTAAAGAGTACATTTTACATGCAAAAAAGGGGATTGGGGAGGGGGCATTTTATTTTTTACCCGTTAGTAGTCGCTAGTTGGTTGATTTGCTGCCCATCCTTCCGTGTTGCCAAATTTTTTTTATACAATAGCCACCAAAGATTTTTAGAAGTAGTATTTGATATACATAAAATGTGAATAAAATCGAAGAAACGTCGATCACATCACTTCTTAAAATTATTGGTGACAGTTAAATAAAAAGTGCGCAATCTGTAATAGGTGGCGCTGTCTATAGCGACTACTAACGGGTTAAAAAATGGACCTCAATATTGTAACAGTTTTATTATGTTAATTAAAGAACTGGTTTACAATAAATATTTAAATATAAAAACGTCTTTACACACCCTAAAATAAAGGGAAGCGCAACCAAATTCGAAAGGATAGAGGACTTTCTTCTTCAGGTGAAAAAAACATATGCTACTACCTTGGAGGCAAAAGCTTGCAGTCTTGTTCTTGTAATAGTTTTGTTTTTGCCTCCAAAGTGTGTGTACATGTTTCTTTCCTGCACGTCTTTCTTTACCCTACAGAAGAAAGGTCCTGTCTATTCAAAACCAGTAGTGCTTCCCTTTATTTTATGGCGCGTAAAGAAGATTTATGTTTAAATAGTTTTATTATTTAGAAATTTTGTTTATTGATTCATCAACCATGAAAATTCATTTTTAGATAAAGTGGAGTGGAAGGTTCATTATTATATTAACTATCTGAAAAATGCCAGAGCCGAGAATCGAACCCGGGCTCTCTGCTTAACGTGTGGTTGCTCTACCACTGAACCACCCTCGCTGATAACCAGCTCGGCATTTTTCACATAATAACTGTTGGTAAGGTCACCATGTCTGCGAACACAGATGTATATTCTCACCTGTTACATCTGTGTTTGCAGACACGGTGATTGAAAAATTAAAACCTGGATCGATCCCTAGAAAATATGGCACTTGAAATTTTCAGGTGTGGAACTTCTGCAGCCCAGACCATATTAATTCTTTTAAAGAGCTAAATATTAACAAAATATGGATTTAAATTGCATAGTCTGAGAGCGATAAAATATACGGTTAATAATACAACGGAGATATGATATACAAGAACATCACAAGATTCAAATGATTAATATAATTAGGAATCACACCAGCTACGGAAATTTAGAGGTACAAAAGGATCACCTACATTATAATTTAATGGTCCAAAAAGATAAAAATACTAGATAAACATAGGGTAAAGTGGGGTAAGTGTAATGGAATTTTGGCATAGTTCCAACTTTGACCTCGTTTTCCTTAGTTGCTATTATACTTAAAAACTTCTGAATATTTTTAAGTAAAAAATACAACTAATTGGGTTTTTAAAAATATGAGCTTTTTATAATTTAACAGCTGGTTCTTAAAGGGAAAAAAAAAAAAAAAAAATGAATAAAATTGTATATTTCGTGGTTGTACTTGCCCTATGGTTTGACCAGTGGCAAAGCATCCATGTAAGTGATGGAATAAACACTTTCCTTATATAAATTAAATCTTAAAAAAAGGATTATTTTACAAAAAAAAAAGGAATAGTATTTCTGGTTTTTCATCAAGCAGACATGCCTCATGTTGTTGAAAAACTCAATTGATTCTTTCTCTGCTCTTGGAAGCATGTCCAAGAGTTTTTGGAACCATGCCCCACCACTGGGTTTGATGCATATATATAACCTTGGCCTACTGTATTCATATACAGTATACTAAGGTATAGTTAAATCAAGTTTTCAGATAGTGAAAAACATTATGAATCTAGAACATTTTAAAATATCTGAATTTGTTACAGAGTTGTAATTTTTTCATACACCTCAGTGAGCTCTTCAAAAAATTTGCAAAAAATGCATAACAATAGGCAGCTAAAAACTAAAAGTTACAACAGAATTAAGTAGTTATATTGCATTTTTGGTTGGAAGACTTTTGTGGATTTTTATATAAAATCAAAAAATGCTTAAAAAAAAAAAAAAAAAAACTATGGCATGATTATGAAACATAAAGTTGGAGTAAAAGTAAGAGAATTAAAAGTTGGCAAAATTTGTTAAAAAAAAAAAAGAGGTTTGAATGAATTGTGTTAGGTTTCAGGAGAATTCTAACATTTGAAATATAAAAATATTAAATTAAGAAATCAAATACACTAAAAAAAAAAAAAAAAATCAAAAATTAGGCAACATTATTTTGGTTCTATTGAATTCTGTAGCAGTTTAAAACCCAAAGTTCAGTTCTCCACTGTGTCATAACGTAAGTTTAGGAAGAATTATGCCAACATCTTTTGACAATTATAGTGGTCCAACAGACTAGTAAAGATTTTCAATTTTATTTTTTACTTTTCTTCACTAATTAGTAGTAAATTTTTATTATAGGACTTCATTTGTATTTTTAAATTAATTTATGAAAATTAATTTTTTATATTAATCACACAAATTATTATTATTATTTTCATAAAATTAAACATAATTTATACGTCTCATTAATATATTAAAACCAATGTAACATTTAAAATGAGATAATGAATACAAAAAATTTTAACTTTAAAAACACATTTTAATTAAAAACATTAAAATACACGACAGACGTTTTGGCTAGCACACTAGTCCTCCTCAGTGTCAAATGTAAATATATATGAATCCCGTATTTTTCTAGAGGGTGCTTTTACTAAAATGCAACATTTTGCCTTGAACGAGGCTAAAGCTATTCCTCCTGAATATTTAATCTTGTTATGATGTATTATAAATTTTTGTACATGCTGTGCTTGTATGTTTGACACTGAGGAGGGCTAGTGTTCTAGCCAAAACGTCTGCTGTGTATTTTAATGTTTTTAATTAAAATGTCTTTTTAAAGTTTTAAAATTTTTGTATTCATTATCTCATTTTAAATGTTACATTATTATTATTATTATTATTTTACAAATTTTTAAAAGTCTAATGAAATGGATAAATGGACCAGTGAAATCTTAAAATCACTGATCCCCAGGACCAGTGACTTATTTTTCTTAATCTTTAACCCTGATCACAATATATTTGTTTCTATTTAAAAAAAATAAATAAAAATATTTTAGGTGATAAATTTGTTCCCCATGACTGTGATTTTTTCAACATTTGTTAACAACTAGTTGGCAAGCTGGTGTGAACCCTAAATATAATAGTAAGAAAAATAGTACTAAACAAGTTATGTTATAATGTGAAATAATTACACAGAGAAAAACAGAGTTCAACAAAATCATAAATTAAATGCCCTCAAACTCAATAAAAAACAATTAATACATTTTTTTCAATCTGAATCAGGCAACAGATGGAAAAAACAAACATAAATAGGCAAAAAATATTAAACTACAAACATGAAGAAAAGTTGGTTTACGCTTCTACAAAAACTAAACATAATACTTATTTTAAAAAGTAAATAGATCTATAATGCATATAAAAAATATTATCATAAATATTGCATAGTATCAAATCACACACATTATGATTTGTTTCTAAATTAAAACTAAGTGACGGGGAATATTTTGTTAAGACTAGATGAATACCCATTACACAGGTCTGTAAACAAATAAAATAATAATAATAAAAAAAGCGCAGAGCTTTATTGTTTTTCATAAATTTTCAATTATTAAAACTTGGAAAAAAAAAAAAAAAAAAACAGTTTTTTAGCTTAATTTTGTTTGAAAGCATGAAACCTGGAATACTAATGTTGATTACGAAAACCATATTTAACATTGATTCCTTCCTAAAATATATATTATATATACATGCTTATAAGAGTAAATCTAAAATAATACAAAAAGGAAAATGTTCAGAGGGGCATGAGAGAGAGAGGAAGAAAAAGTTTCACAGGTAAAAAAAGAGTGAACATAGAATGTTAAACATATCATGGAAGAACCATTTGTTCAATTATAAAAAAGAATATGTTTAGTACAATGGAAATAAATTAGTGTAAACCCCAATTATTAAAAAAAAAATAAATGTGCTAGGCAGAAATGGGGATAATTTTTCAATTCAAAATCCTCCTAAGAATAAAATTTCAAAAAAAAAAAAAAAAAAAAAAAAAGATCTTTTTTTCTTTCTCCCTCAGACTTGATTTATTGCTTGGGAAACATGTAAATAAAACTTTTCAGTAGAGGCACCAGAAATTCCCCGACAGGGGGACACCACCTCCCCGACAGGGGGGCACTACATAAAGAAAGTTTATTATATGAGTATTTATCAAACACTGCAATACTGTTAATATTTGTACCATTCCATTTGTTAGTACTCCTCGTGCTTTTGGAGATCATCGTATCACAGACAGACATTTTCTAAAAATATCGTGACCAAAACGTGTTCTGAACCTCTCAAAACGTGTATATTCATGGAAAACTGGAAGCTGAAAATGTTTACCAATCCAATACTTTCTTCTATTGAATATAGAATGGAAAAACTGGAATGCTCCAAATTTGTAAAAGGAAGGAAAAATGCTGCTGAAAGTAGAAAAACTGAAAATTTTGTTTTTATTTCCCCGAGAGATTTTAGGAGTATGCCCCGATGGGGGGGTCACAGACTTCCCGACGGGGGGGGCCTCTGCCCCCCCGGCCCCCTAGCTGGCGCCACCCCTGAAACTTTTACAACAAAATTCATGCAATTTTAAGGTGATTGAGAATCAATAGAATTCTTTCAAGATTCTAAAGCATCATTTCATAAAATACAGTGTTCAATGTAGAACAACAACATCATAAAAAAATAATAAAATGTAAAGTAGCTGCCTCATGAAATATTGTTCAAGAACTTGGAAGGACGTTTCTGTTTGTTTTATGCAGTCACACTGCTTTCTTACACAGTTTTTTAGCTGTTTGCTATGATGAATATTAACAAAACTGACTGACTTAGAATTCACTCACCACATATGAAAAATCACTTGCCCGTTATGAGTAAATCAAGCAATTCCCAACTTCTTGATTACACCCTGTATTAACAGTGTATTCTCTAAATATGTTTGAAAGGAACCAGGCGTGATATATATTTTATCATCATCATTATGTAAAATTCTATATCAGTGATTCTCAACCTTTTTTATGTCACGGCACACTTTTAACGATTTTAAAATTTGGCGGCACACATTTCACTTGGGGCAAATATTTCACTTTATGAAAGGTCACAGTTATCGAAGATAAAAACAGTTTAAAATATGGTATTTAACTGTAAAAACAACAGTTTTCGTTTACAGCGTACGTTTCTTTAATTTAAAGAAAGTTTATTCGTAATAAAGAAAGGCATTATAATTTTTACTATAAACATTTCTAAAATTTGGCGGCACACAAAAGTGCCGCGGCATAGTGGTTGAGAATCACTGTTCTATATAAATGAGATACACAGGGGTAATTTTGAGTGAAGTAAAATTTTCTGAATTACACATGGAATTTTCTGAAATACTATTGCATATACATACATATGTATTTTTCTTTTTTCTTATACATTATATATATATTTATATGCATGCATACATACATAATTATCAGGGTTGCTACACAAATTGGGAGAAAAAATTCCCTGTTTCTTTTAAAAGTAAAATAGATGACCCCCAATCACGCACTATTAGAATGTTTACAAGTCAATTGAACATATTTAGAGGAACTTTAATTTTATTAACTTACTAGTTGGGGGGATAAGAAACATAATTAACTTTTTTTTCTCCAATATAAAGCAATAAAATTTTTTCAAAATTTTTGATTATGAAAATAATTCCTATTTTTTCCAAAAAATTTCAAATTTCTCTAAATTTTTCAATAAATTTTGAAATTCCCCGAGTTTTCTATTTTTAACACGCTTTTATTAGCTTCACCTGTATGTATGTTTATAACCGCTCTGGGAGCAAACAAAAAATCTATATTGTAAAAAAAGACTTTCCCTACGTGAACGCTGTGGCTGTGAGGTAATGTTCCGGGCTATGAACCTAAAGGTCTAACGTTTAAGTCCAGTCAGGGGAGATTTTTTAAAAATGGTTTTTGTTTAATTCTAAATTATTTATTTCTCATTCCTTGATTATGTTATTTATTCAGTTAATATTATGTAATTTCTAGACTTTTTAACACATTTTTATTCATTTGACAAGATGTAACTATTAATGTATGTAACAGAATCTTGAAAATCAATTTTCGGTTACTTCTGGTCGTACGATTGACCTGAAATTTTGCACATGACTTCATTATTGATGACAATACTATATACGAGTGTTTCCAGGTGCCTATCCCTTCAGGGGCAGGTTCCAGGGGCAAAGTATTAAGTAAAAACCCCATTTTTTTAAAACTTTAAAATCCTTTAAAAGGGATAAACAAATTGATGAATAAATTTTGAAATTCCCTGAGTTTTCTATTTTTAACACACTTTTATTAGCTTCACCTGTATGTATGTTTGTAACCGCTTATTATATCAAATAAATAAATAAAAACATAAAAGCGTGTTTTTTAGTTTTTTTAAACTATATTTATATTATTTACAATAAAAATTTCAAATTCCCTGAGTTTTTCAGGTTTTCCCTGAATTCCAGGTACCATAGCAATTCTGATTATGTATATGTTTTGCCTTGATTTTGTATATAAGCTTATGGCTGTAAATTAAATGTTTTATTGGTCATGAGAAGCAATGTATTTTCAATAAAACATTAAAGATTTCTTTCTTTTTTTTTTCTTTTTCCTGAACAAATAGCCTTAAATCCTCTGACCATCTTTGAAAAAAGGAAAAATTATAATATTGTTTTCACAACAATTTTTTTTGATGAATTAAAATGCTTTTTTCACTAGGGACACTAAAAAACTGTGACATGCTGATTGTAACCAAACTTTACAGATAGTTAACCCTTTGTGGCGCAAGACAATTCGGATCATTTAAATTATACTGCCACCGAAATTCATGAACTAAATTAAACTAAAAGAAATATATTAATTTTAAGGTTGAAAAAACTGGCCTTTTCTGATATGTTATAAATGTAAATTTTTGCTAAAAAATTTCCGGGATGAATTTTTGCAGTTGGATCTTAAATTTTGCATCCTCGCAGCGAGGACAGCGCACATTAAGGGGTTAAAGAGGACAAAGACATAGATACTCCTATCGATTTATATCGACAAACATTACTTCAGAATGGAGATATTTGTGTTAGAAGTTAGAACTATTTTTTTTTCAATATTGTGACGTCATTCAATATATCTATTTGACTTTTCCATTTTTTCTCCACTAAACATGTGCTATTGATTTATTTATTTAAATTGTATTTCAGATTGCTTGCAAGAAAGAATGTAGACATATATATTTGTAAAATCTACCAAAATAGACCTGAACATATCCACTCTCCACGTATTTTTAACTGCTTGATATGGGTCCATGTTACTATGTTTTATAATAAAACATAAATTAATTATAGTTGTAATGAATTATTAAAAATTCTAATTATAATCTCTCTTAAATAAATTCACGTTATTTTTTTAAAATCTTTAAAAGTAATGAATTTTAGAGCAAAAAAAATATACATACGCAGGTGATTAAAAAATACAATTTAAATAAATAAATCAACAGCGTGTGTTTGATAGGAGAAAAAAATAGAAAAGTCAAATAGATATAATGGACGACATCACATTATTGGAAAAAAATAGTTCTAACTTCGAACACCAATATCTCTGTTCTGAAGTAACATTTGTCGATATAAATTGGTAATAGTGTATATTCTTCATACCCTTTAACTGCCTGTAAAGTTTGGTTACGATTGGTGTGTCACAGCTTGTGAGTGTCCTGAGTCAGATGCTTTAAAGATTAAAAATGTAATTGAGCACATGATTTTGATCTTTATGCTGTTATTCAAGACCTTTAAATTATAAAACAAGTTAAAAAATTTCTAATTATAGACATTTGAACTTTCTCATTTTCCCAGGTAATTTTTTTCCATTTTAACAACATTTTATAAATTGATATTTATAATTAAAAAACTACTTTTTTTTTTTTTTTTTTTAATTGACACTTATAAATTTAAAATCTCTTGATCCCCCCCCCCCTTCAGGATTTAATAAAAATTCCCTTATTTTTACAGTTTTCAATCAAATCCTCTAATTTTTCCCACTGCAGCAAATTCCAGGTTATTAGTTACCCTCATAATATATCACTCTATTGGGCAACCACAATTCACGGTTCTGCAGTTGGCAGACTGCCAGAACTTTGTGATTGTTCAATTTACATTTTAGGTAATGTAGTAATGGAAAAAAAAAAAGGAAATGAGTAATACACTTTTTCACTCTCCTCTTCAATCATTGCTCTGTTCCCTAAAATGGAAATGTCAAAAAATCCTGGTAATATGCCAGTAGCAGGTCTGTGAATCCCCTGCAGCAAAGAATTGGTTTAGCCTGATATTAACTTTCTATCTTTTATTCCCTTTCAGATAAGACATGTTAAGTTAATTAGAAAAAAAAAAAAAAAATAATAATAATAATAATAATACTTTTTGCAAAATTATAAGAGATTGCATAATGTTACATCCACTGCAATAATGCAAATTATTTTTAATCATTTCAATTGAGCTAAACAAGAAAAATGTTGGAGTGAGAAGAAGAAATTTCACTTTTTGAAAATTTTACAATGAATTTTTTCAGAATTTTAGATTTGTTTCCATAAAATTTCCCTGAGATTTGGAAGCAAAATCTAATTCCCTGATTATTTGAAATTTTTCCTAAGCAGGGTTGCTGTACAAATCTGTAAAAAAAAAAAAAAAAAATTCCCCAAGTCTTCCCAGTCTCTTTTAAAATTGATGACACACAATCACACAGCATTAGAATCTAACATGTTTACAAAGCAATTGAACAAAAAAAAAAAAAAAAAAAAAAATTGATAGAATTAAACCAAGGGCCAACAGCCAATTCAAAAATCGTGGGAGGGGCTCAAAAAATATCATTTCAAAAATAACTCAAAATTAATCTTAACAAAATGAATTAATAATTAGATGTTAATTAATATTCAGTAATTATTAGTATTAATTGCATTTATAACACATTATTTTTGGTTTTAATTTGCTGATTCTTTTATTTGGCATTAAAAGGAAATTTTGTAATAATCAGTAGGTTGGGAGGGGAGGGGGGGGGGGGGCTTGAGTCCCTCCCTTTTTTTACGCCCATGAATTGAATATATAATATTGAATGTATAATAATTTTATTAACTTACTATAGTTGAGAAAAATCATATAATTGACTTTTTACTTTGTTATAAAACACAAAAATTTTAAAAAGTTTTTTTCTTAAAACTATAAAAACTAAACAATTAAAAACTGAAATTAAAACTTTATTATGAAAAAAAAATTAGTGTTTTTTTCCACAAAACTTTGAAATTCCCTGAATTTTTCCTGTTTTTTAAGGGATTTTCTGATATCCCTGAGTTTTCCAGATTTTCTCTAAATTCGAGGTACTGTAACAACCCTACTGAGGTGTATAAACCCTATTACAGTAAGGATATCAATCACTAACATCTTTAAAAAATATATTTATAGATATTTAATAATTAAACAAAAATAATTGAATTATTACAATGGGGGGGGGGGGGGGGGGGGTAAATAAATAAATATAACTTTCTAGAAAGCCACAAGTTAGCCCCCTTATACCTCAAGGGTCACATTTGGTCTTTAAGGGGTTCTTTTTTATAATATATTACGACCATAAATTAATAATAAGTTCAATTCAATTTCATTATTTTCTAAAATCTCACTGAAATTTTCATTCTTTTATCCATTTGAGGTGCAGATGATTACTTCTCCTTTGTCTACATTACAATAAATTATATACAACAATGCAGAAGAATAATAAAAACTTGTGTCAAACACCAATTTAATATAACAGTACAATACAATACACAATTGAATATAATGGTACGATTGTTTCACATTTAAAAAATGTAAGACCTTTGATAAGGCAAGAAAAACTATGTAAGTGTATGAATGTACTTATTTGGTACTTACAAGTTAATCAGGCATTTTCCCCACGTCAAAATCATGATCAAATGCTGATATGAAATTTAAATGACATTTAAGGCTCTCTATCAGTAAATATCAAGGTCATCCAAGCCCTATATTAACTTATGGGGAAAATAATCCCATTAATCCCCAAAATCATAATCAAATGCTGACATGAAATTTAAATGACACTAAGGCTCTCTATCAGTAAATATCGAGGTCATCCAAGCCCAACATTAACTTATGGGGAAAACAATCTCATAATCATTCTTTACACAATACATATATTTTTAAATTCTATTTTCACATTAAAAAAATTCATTGTTGCTGACTTCAGGCTAATTTGGCATGGTGCTCCCCATGTCAGCCCTTTTAACCCTACAAGGCACCCAGTTCCATATGCGGAACACCGACTTTGATCGTTCCCATAGCTATAAAACTATTAGTAGCGACATCTCTTGACATCTTGATAGAAGCTACTGACATTGAGCAATGTAGTCATACGAATCTTTACCTAAAGATGTCGTTCGTGTTTTTGTTATAGTGCACTCAGTGTGAAATTTGAATGAAAGTGATACGTTAGTCGTGTGTCTGAATTCAAAAATAAAAAAAGAATAGTTATTGAACAGTTTTGACTTGGAAAAAAATACTGCGTGTTATAACGAAGTGTATATTTTGCAGAGGTAAGTTTTTTTTTTTTTTTTTTATTACAATAGTAAACGTATTAGTAAATCATATTTTTCTGTATGTTCCACCTACAGTATGTTGAGCTAAAAAGTTGATTTTTCCGTAAAATAGGGTTTTATTTTTATAAGTTTTCCCTATCTCCTGATCACTAATTACAACCTATATATTTTGTCGCACACTAAAAAAAATTGAGCCTTGTAGGGTTAAACACATTTTAGCACCCAGCAAACCTTTTTTAAGAAAAATTCATAAGTGCTGACTCCAGGCTAATCTGGCATGGTGCTCTCCCTGGTGGCCCTTTTAAAAACATTGAAAAACCAAGTGGCTTTTTGTAATATTTTAAATTTTCAGAAGCTTTCAGATACTTTTCTTCCTGACATATAACCTTCTAGCAATAGTTTTAAAGCATTCCTGGAAGAACAATTACGCACAGCCTACATATATATGTGCATTAAATCAGTAATTTATTTTTGTCATGGACAAAAATCACAACACATAAGATCGCAAATTATGCAAAAAATTGCGTTTTTGAAAATAGGTTGCCTTTTTTACTGAATTCCCCCAAGTGGTCCTTTTATTCTAGAGTGAGAACTATTCATGACTACTAAATTATGTCCCTTTTTTTTTCAAATTTATTCTGAAATCATAAAGTCAAAATTTCCCAATTTACAATTTTAAAATAAAATATTAAAAATTTAAAAAATCAATTTTTGTAAAAAGAAACAATTTAACATGAAATTTTATGTAATTTTAGTGTGGAAACCTTATTGAATAATATATAATTAATAATAATGGAGATAATTTCCCCCATAGTTTAACACAGTGTTTAGATAACATAGATACTTACTGTTTTGATAGAGAGATTTTATTTAATTAATCAAATTCCAGTATTTTATTCAGAAATACAGTTCAATTTTAAGACAGTAAGTAATTAGAAATACACATTTACATTAATTTGCACATGATAAAAGGAAAAAATCATACAAATTAGAATATTTGATTAATTGAAATTAAAAGTTTAAATAAATAGATCGAAACAGGGTTGCTACACAAATCAGTAGAAAAAATTCCCTGAGTTTTCCCTGTCTCTTTTAGAAGTAAAATAGATGATACGGAATCATGCAGCATTGGAATCTAACATGTTTACAAGTCAACTGAACATATTTTGGGCAAATTTATTTTATTAACTTATTACAGTTTGTAAAAAACCATAATTGATTCATTATAAAGACCTAATTCTTTTTTTAAATATTCGATTATGAAAAATTTTTTCCAAAAAATTTCCAAATTCCCTGAATTTTCCCTGTTTTTGCAATAATTTTTTTAATTCCCTGAGTTTTCCCTGTTTTCCAGGTACCGTACATAGGTGAAAGTAAAAGATTTTCGCTGGACTGAAGTATGTATATATTTTTTTGTAATATTGGGTAAAATATAATAAACTCATACATAATGTATGTAAATATTCAAAATATACATGTCCAAGGGTTACATTAATAAGCATAAGTATGAAAACTTAAGAAAATTATTTATTAATATAATTGAATTAACATTAATAAGGGCTGATTCAGAAAAAAATTGGGACATTTATTTTCCCCTAACAAAGATTAATTTCATAAAATTGGACTATGTATTATAACACATAAAAAAAGACTGAATTCAGTCAACAGACTGAAAACTTTCACCCATGGTACCGTAGCAACCCTGTGAAATAAACTTTAAAATGGGATTTATAGGCAATCATTACAAACTCAGCAGTAAAAGAAGTAGAGGATTGGTGTTAAACAGTAATAAGCAAAATAATTTGTAAATAAACATCATAAATTGCAAAAAACTCACAACAATTGTTTCGAGTTGTAATAAAAGTATAATTCTTCGTTAGATTCTGCCTTTGTTCAGCTGACAAAGGGTCATGTTTGCATTTCAACCTGAAACAATTGTTGCAAGGTTTTACAACTTGTGAAGTTAACTTACAAATGATATTTTTTTATTACATTACAATATTAGTTGTGTCACAGAATTGCAATAGTGACGATAACACTTCCCTTTGTAATATACATTTTGTGTGAAATGCGCTATCATTTCAAGGTTAACTCTATAATATGTAAGTATCCAATTCTTCTTACCTAATAAATGATTATGTTTAATTATTTTAACCTGGAAACAATTGTTGCAAATTACTAAATTTTATGGTATTTTGTTAACAGAATTAAAAATCATAAATTTTTTTTGGTACTTGTTTTCACAAATTGCAGTAGGCTTTTGGTAGCATATTGGCTACCATTGCCTTGTGAAATAATTAATTTTAATTTTGAAAGAACGCAAGGCTATACTATCAGTCAGATTTACCTTTTCTGCCTCCCCATGTAATTCTATGAGATTTCTGTTGCATTATATTTTAAAGATATCTAATATCTCATTAAAAAGCAGTTTTTTTTAATTCCTCTTTTTAAATATGCTGCTTTTTATCTTAGTAAGCGTCTTTTTTTTTTTTTTTTTTTTCCTTTTAAATAATTTAAAAAACTTCTTTTTAAAATACAAAATTACAGCTCAAAGTTTTATTTAATGAAATAAAGAATTTAAATATACATATTTAAAAAAAAAAAAAAATCCCACAAAGATAACAATTAAAATGTTCCGAGAGTGGTATGAAAAAAAGGAAAGCTTATTTCATAATATGAAGTAACAAAAATATGGGGAGGAAGAAAGAGTGAATTTAACTTATGTGCAGCAATATATGATTTAAGGAAAAACTTCTCAATGCGGAACAGTCATCCATCCTTTCTTGAATATATTAATACAAATTCATAAAATTAAAAGCACTTCAATTAATTATTAATTAATTCATTTTATAAAAAAATAGGTCCCTTTCCTATCCATTTAAAGCTATAACTGGCTTATTCTTCACTTTCATAGAAAAGTCTATTGCAGGGTAACCTTGTACTAGAGTGCTACTTGATATAATGTCTATCCAAGGACAAACATACGCTTTGATGTTCTTCTCTGTTATACCTCCACTTGCTTCTAACAGTACATTAGGAAACTGGAGTTTAAGAGTTAAAGCTGCTTGCATTAGATCCTAAGAAAAATTAGGATAGAAAACAGAAACAAAATTAATAATAATACAATAAGTGAAACTATAACAAATCATTGAGGAAAAAAAAAAAAAAAAAAAAAAAAAAATCAGTTTTCACTTTCTATCTCATTTATTCACTTAAAATGTTCACCTTGCTATTTCTGATAAAAGACAAAATATATTAATGTACAGTTAAAAAAAAATCAGAGGAATTAAAAATACAATCTTTGCAGATATCATTGCTTTATTTTCTTCTTCTTCTATTTAATTGAATTTTAATCACACGAATAGTTTTTTTTTTATCCAGTGAGTGGTGGACATACAACTCTCGAGGCCTGGGATGAAAGTTTCACTGCTCCCCCCCCCCCCCCCCCATCTAATTGGAGCTCCTCCTATATTGAGGCCCTCTTTTACTTCTCACTTTAAATTTATTATAAAAAAGCATTGAAGTAAGTTTTAAGATTGATTCGGAAGACCAACCCAACTCGAGGGGTCAGGGGCAATGGCTAAGCCTGCTCTGCCTTAGCATTGCATAAATTATTATTATTATTATTATTTTGTTTTGGAGTTGTTCTATGATTATTTTTTGTACATTAAGGCTCTTTAGACATGAACCTAGAGTTTAAAGCAGAACTGTAGTAAATGTTTCAAATAAAATAATGACTCAACAATTTCACCAGATACATATACTTAAAGATTAATTTCTTTTGGAGGAGCCTTCATGATAAGAAGTGTGGGGTGGCCACCCCCTCAGCCCCGTCCTTGGTATGCGACTGCCTTACCTACACATACTTAGTCCCTAAAAGACTCAACAGCAAGTTTTACAATACAAGATTTAGGCTTAAGAGCAGATAATGACTAATCCTGCAGAGAGTCACAGCCCAAGTTATTCTATTTCATTGGGCACCTTAGCTGAGGCCCGGGCATGCAGGGTTAACTAATCTACATTGTTTATTTTACCACCAAACCTGGACGATTACATAAGATTAATAAATTTTTATTGTGAAAGTTGTTAAAAATCTGACTCCTGCGTTAAGAATGTGCTTTGCCGCAAAACTATTTTTAGAGGGGAAACTATAGAGTGAAATTTAAGTTAAGAAATTTTAATAGGATTTTCTTAAGGTTATCAACTCAATATTAATTTAGAATAATAAAATAATAATTTAAAATCTTAATTCTTTTTATCCTTTCATATATATATACATATTATATATATATTATGAGTCATTGTGTAGAAACCAATTTCCCCATAGAATAACATGGGCTGTAGCTGTAAGCAAGATTAGGTATTATCTGGTCTTAAATCATTAAGAAAGCTCCCCTTTTGGAAACATTTGATTAAGTTTTTTTTTTTTTTTTTTTTTCCCCATTGAACATTGAAGTGCCTGGTTTCATTCGTATTTTTTTTTCAAAAAGTTTGTAAATTCTATTTTTTTATATATATTTTTTAATTATTCAAACAAATTTGCCTGCTTTTCTGCATAGGGGAAAAAAATCCTCAAAATTAACTCATTTGAGTACAGGAATTTAGAAACATTGAATATGAAAGAAATCAGTACTTTCCTTGAATTATAACAAACAGAGATCAAGAAAACTAAAAGGGTTTTGCAGTTTATCTACATCTACGCTACCCCTATCAGGTGCCAAGTCTCCTAGTTTGGAATCCCATTATATCTTCTAACAAAATAAAAAAATTTAAATTATTCAAACTACACATGATTAGAGATGCACATTGAAACCTAAAGCATATGAAAATTCCAAATTTTTAGGTGGGATTTATATAATGGCATTTAATGGGTTAAAGGAATACACCACAGTATGCCAAGTTCAGCTAGCTTTTTAAGTGTTATTACAGCTCGTGTCTTCACTATAATTTTTATAGAATTCAATCCTTCTAAAATTAGAAAGCATGCAGCATTTTTAAAATCTTGTATTTCACATATTTTAATGCACCTATATGCAAACTTTCTTAATTTTGATTCTAAAGAAATCAATAAAAAAAAAAAAAAAAAAAAAAAAAACTCCCTTCATAATTAATTTGTCGGCTACTGCTAACCTATTGATACACCTTGTGACAGAATATTTTTATGCTTTTTGCGACAAGCCTTGTGACAAACCTTTTCTGCAAGACAATATTGATATATTTTTAATATACACATAATATGTATACTAGAGGTGCACAACCTGCGGCCCAGGAGTCATGAATTTGCAGCCCATGGAAGGATTGACATTTTAGACCGCATTAATTATCAGCAGTAGAAATTTTTTTCTGTTTTTGTAAAGAAAGAAAGAAAAAATATTTTATTTGTTGCAACTGTAAAACTTTCATTAACAAAAACTTTTTTTGGGAAGAAGGGGATGAAAATGATGGTTTTTTTTTTTTATCAGGGTTACCATTGGTCAGGGAGAACCTGAAAAAGTCAGGGAATTCGAAATCAGTGAAAAAGTTAAGGAAATTGCAAATACTACCCAAAAATCTGGAAAAATGAGGATATAGATCTGGAAAATGCTTTTTAATCATACAATTTAAAATTTACTATATTATCCTTCATGTCACGAGCTATGTTATCTTTTGTCGTGAGTTATTTTTTATGTCACAAACCAAATTTTGTGACCTGGAATTTTATAAAAATAGACCTGAAAATCCATGCAGAAAACGACAATTACAACCATAGAAGCATTTTCACTTACAAATCTCGCAGTGCCATCTAATACCCCAAAGCGATGTTTTTATACCCACATACCTACACTTAAAACTGCTTATTTTGGTACCTTTGAAATTGGAAGTATGTTTCTATGATTGTTAGTTTAAGACATAATCATTGTTACATCTATTTTGAATCACCCAGAATATATATATATATATATATATATATAATGAATAATTTAATTCCTTAACAATACTCAGCAAATGAGAGAAAGATGAAAATACCAACAATGAAATTAAAAATTAGATGTAATACGTATAAAGTTATTGTCACAATTACCATTTAATTAAATTTCACTGATTAGTAAAAACATGTTAGTACTTACGCAGAAGAGAAATGATGTATATATCACTTAAGCCTAAACTATGAGATAGTTTTCGTAATCCATTAATCCAGTAAATACATGCAACACAAGATAAAAATTGAAAGAAATTAACCAAAATTACTATTGAAATAAAAAGGAATGCATGAAGGAAAAATAGAGTTATAAATGCTGAAACCCAGTACAGATCTCATCAGGAAACTAGCAGTACTGTCAGCATGGAATGCTAGATTTCTGAATATTGTATAGCTATTTCAGCAATATACAACACTAGTTTCAATCTTGCATAAAAAATGGAAAGATAAAAGGAAATTAGCTCATAAAATAACTTAACCATAATGAAAATTGGTATTCGTGAAATGTGATGGCCACATGTAAACCAAATCCAAATTGAATAAGTAAATAATAGTCCGTAGTTTTTAATAAGCACAGTGAATATATGTGCATAGTCTAATTATTTTATATTATCTCATTTGTGGTCCTTCATGGCCCACTCAACAGCGAGAATGGCACAACAGCCAAAAAGATTGTGCACCCCTAATGTATGCATATAATTAATTGTAAAGATATCAATACTAATAATAAGCTGTGGAAGTATTCTTATATAAGACATAAGTTTATATTTTCTATTGAAATTTTGGAATATCTTTAATTTTTATAAGCAAATCTTTCTGCAAGTGACAATTTCTTTTCTGCGACAATGTTGCTGTGTCGCCAAAAATCTGCCACAGGGTTAATACATTGTATACTGTAGATTATTAATACTAGGTTCAGTTTCATAAAAAGTCGCATTGCACATATCAACTATAACAATGAAGAATAATTTTTCGTTGGAAAAAAACAGCACTGAATCCATATACACTGACTTTTATTATGCATAGTTCAAATAAATATATCCTTTAGCAAAAAGTAATTATTTTATTCCTCTTCACTCTGTATAGACGAAAGCGACTACAAAATTCCACCACAGCTATTCAGATAGGGAGGGAGAGGAGGAGATCGACAAATTACTTCTTTCTTAAGAGAAGTCAAAAAACGAAGTCTCTAACAGATCTGCCAATCCTCGAGCAAAAAAGAATGCCAAACTGTTAGTTTCTTTGTCTTCAGTACATTTTAATACAAAATTTCTGAATGTAATTTGTCGTTACCAAAACTCAAACCAATTTGGCATAAAAAAAAACATGCCATGTGTCAATCAAAGCAATAGGAACGTCAGTTACAAGATCTGCGCCAGACAGTCGTCATTAATCCATTAAAAAATCTATTTTTAGAACAATAATGATTTGCTCGAAAGTAATAATAGCTTTTTTTTTATGTAAACAGAAGCATTATAATTATTAACGGAAATTCCCATTTCTTGTTTATTAATATGTACATATGTTATAAATAAGCTGGTAATGAATTTTTAAATACATTCTCAAATAAATAATTATAGCTAAAATGATTTAATTCTCTAGGGGAAGAAGTATAAATAAAATTACTTTTCAAAAACCCCGATATAAAAATTGCTCTATTTTACTCAGAGAACAATATGCTTGCATCTATTGAAAGACAAAGAAATTCTATTTAATGAATCATTTTTGATTTGAAAAGGAAATGGGAAATTCTATTTAATTAATTAATTGAATTACTTAAATTTAAAAAGATATTTTTTTTATTAATTATATTAATTTTTTTTTTTGGTTATTATAAAACTTGAAAAAATAAATTAACTTTTATAGAACATATGTGTGAACACTCACTACATATTGTATAACCATTTTTGCATAAAGTGAGTTAAAAAATCCTTACTTCTGGTTCAAAATTATCTAGCATAATGATATCACAATTAGCATTTCCGGCATCAACAGCTTCTTGAAGAGTTCTACATTCCACTTCAATTTTCAAAGAAAATCCACACACTTTACGGACCTTTTCAATTGCCTGAGCAAAAAAGGAGAAAAAGTCATGTATTACAGGGAAAAAAAAAAAAAAACTCAACATTTACTTGTTATAAAAAAGAGAGTACTTAATGATAAAGAGCAAAGTTTACAGTAAGCACAGGACCACAAACGAAAAAAAATTGCAATCAAGTGTTGTTTTTAGATTGGAATTTTTTTTCCCACGAAATCCATAAATTTAATGAAAAACTAAATGCAAGATTTAACTGTAATATTTACATCAAAATCATGAAATTCCGAAAAAAAAAAAAAAAAAGGTTAACTGAAATATCTACACTTAAAATATAACCCCCCCTCGTCTGAACCATTAAAATATTAAAAATAATGTGAAAAATAAAAAAAAATATTAATTTTCAGGGGGGGGGGGGGAAGGAGACCTTAAACATTAAAATATAAAAAAAATTTTAAATATGAAAAAATATTAATTTTCGTGGATCTATGAAAATAGATTTTAAATTTATGCAACATTTAACAAAAAAAAATTATATAAGATTTTGAAAAGACAAAACATAAGATTATGAAAAATAATTACAAGATAAAAAAGAATTTTTTATATACCATGTTTTTAAATTTTCTGTTGAATCATAGACATGCTACCGAAGGCAGCGGGAACCCAGAACAATTGGCTAAAAGTATTTAAAAAATGCATTGCTATCGTGTTTTGAGCTATTATAAAAGTTTCAAATATAAAAAAGAAAAAAAAGTTGAAATTTTTGTAATCACATTAAATGTGAAAATTAAGGATCAGATAGCATGTTACATGCATTTTATGGATCAATAAATGCATGTAACTTCATCATCATATCCAAAAATTTTTATACATTTTATTATTTATTTTTTTTTACATTTTATTTCATTTTTTACAATTTTTGTTTTTCTTTAATAATAAAATTGAAAGCAAATGGTGACTTAAAAATATAAAGGAAAATCACACTTTGTCTTTTACGGTGATTTTATACTCATCCCATTTAATTTCATTGACAATTTCTAAAAATTTATTGAAAAAACACTCCCCCTGAAAATAGCAAATCTGCCTAAACATATATACAGCATCTGAGCCATTAAAATATATATATACAGTATTAAATACTGTGCATTTCAATGTGATATTAAATATGGGGATTTCTATAACCTCGATCAGTACTTACATATTAATGCTACTGCAGCAGAAGTTGCGCTAATGCGCCAATAAAGAGCAATCTTGTTGTTCGCACACAAGAGACATAGGGGGACAGCGAGACATCATTTGGAATCTTATTTATCACGGTTCATATGGCGACAGCATCAGGTGACAGAAAATAGAGACTGTTTTGAATCTATGTTAAACTCTATATGTTTCAGCGTGGATCGTACTTTCGATTCACGCTTTCAGCCCCCCGACTCGTAGTTGGCTCTTTGCCAAATGAGAGGTGATTTTTTTCTCTCTTTCAGAATGTTACTTTTTTAGTTTAGTTTCTCAGCCTGTCTTAAACAGGAAGTATATTTTTTTCTCTTGAACATGAAAAGTTATGATTTACATATCTTGATCTTGGCTCCTTTATGGAGAAACAATATTATCACCTGAATAATTACTGAATTAATTTATAATTGTGAATTCTTTTTTAAAATACTGCAAATAGTAATTTTATTTGTGTGTTTAATTTCTGTAATAAAGAACATAAGCTCTCCCAACCTGACTAAATTCTGTGACTGAAATTGAAAACTTGAATGACAGATTTATAGATTAAGAAGTGTTTTTATGATTATATAATTCTGCATTTTTTCATGGCGCAGTATTTTTTCACTATATCAGCCCATTTTCCACCGAAAACCGATTGACTACTTTGTTTTTAAATAAAGTGTTTTGATTTTAAATAAAGTGTTTTTTTTTTTTATGATTTGTCACAAAAATTTTAGGTGTAGATTGGCGGCACTATGTATTAACTGCGGTGGCATTAATATGTAAGTACCCATCGATCTTTTCTTTTGCACTCTTAACATTCCTATTTAGTGAAAGGCACGTGAATACGCAGGGAGAGCTCCACAAGGGTTAATGAGCAAAGCAAATTGGAGGGGGGGGAGCAAAGTCTCCTTTAGGGGTTTGTGAGTAGAGCGAGCAGGGAACGAAGCCTTCTAGTTATGTATATATAACAGAAATATATTTTATGAATGTTTCAAATTCTAGTGTTCTGTAAATGGAAGATTACACAAAGCATGAAATTAGCATTAAAATAGTATGTTTTTAAAATTACAATTCAGTGCTATCAAATTGAGTTTTTCTGTATACATTTAGTATATTATAAAAATTTGATAATCAGTGCTTTTGACATAATGTTAGTATTTGATGAGGATTCAGGTGGGGTGCTATTAAATTACTTCCTTTTGCATATGTTTAGTGTTTAAAAAAATAATAATAATCTGATTTAAAAAAAAAATTAAATAAAAATAAAACCTAGTGCTTTAAAACAATTTATAACTGATGCTTGCTTTTGATGTACACAATGCATTCATACGTGTATGATGGCAATTGTTATTGTACAAATGTGGTTTCATGTATTTGGAGTTTCCTGCAAGCGAGGTAGGAGTGTTCAGTGATTTTTTGTTTTTTTAGGTTATCATTTATGCAAAGCATACATTTACAAATAATACTGATTATTCGTAATCACGAGATACAGAATTTCCTGCTTTTTAAAATTCGGAACAACTATAGTATTTCCCCACAGCTGAATTTGGTGATTATAGCTAAATCATAAATCACATAGCATAAATGATAAAATCATAAGCTAGATTATAAATCATATATCCAAAATAAATAGCATGCAGGCTGCCATATTATATCGCAATCGCAAACAGTCCAGAACGACATCGTTATCGTTCAAATTGGCGCCAAAGAAAAATCGCCAAATTCAGCTGTGGGGAAATACTATAGTTGTACCTAAAATTCACGCACAAGTTAGGGAAGTGATTTTTTTTTGTTTTCATGCACATAGAGACATGTGCAATAGTGATTGTTGTAGTAGGTATCTATTTTTGTGCACTTTGTAAAAAAAGATTCATGAAAAAAAAGAGGTAGGTACTAAGCATATTCAATGATGTTTTCTTTGTTTTTCCATGAATGTGTAGTAATCCATACGTGCGTAATGGTGATTTTTGAGTTGAGATATGGAATTTTGTAATTCATGCATAGTAAGGTAGCGATACCCAGCAATTTTATATTCTTATGATTTTCATGTACGCATAATATACATTCATGTGTAATAGTGATTGCTAAATACAGAAACTCGTGCACTTATATTGTGCTGTCATATACTTTAATGTTTAAATTTTTTATTTGTGATTAGTTGTAATACTGGAATTTTCAATAAAAAACTCTATTTTATGACGATTTTGCTTGTTTCCGAAATATTATCATTGATGTATTTAGCGATTTGTTTGTTTCACCCAAAAGTATGTTCGTGCGTAAAAGGTTACAACTCAGGACCATATATGGATCACTGCCATTTTGACAAATTTTGAAAAATGTGTCAGGAGCATGTTGAATTAGATTTCTCCCAAAGTTTTGCAAAATATTACATAATTAGCACATTTCAATTTTTGGGTTATATTTGTTATTTTACAAAACAAATGTTTCTCTTAACCCGGCAGGACGGGCACAGGATGTTTTGACACCCCATGCCCGGAAATATTTATCGGCTGTCTCTCCCTATAAACAGAAGTGGCCGGGTCCTTCAGTACCTGCCTCAAAGGTCATCCTCCATGCGGAGTGTATGAAAATGACAAATTCAGACTCTTTTTCATTCTTATACGACACTCAGAAATTTAAGCTATATTTAAAAACTGCAAAAAATCTAAAGTTTCTGATCCATATACACCCTAATAATTATTAGGAAAATTAATGTCTCAGTATTCTTATCCACAGTAATGTACCACTTTTATTATAATAAATATCGTAAAGAAAATAATTAAATGCGCCACATGGGAAAAATAAAGTTTTTTGAACGAGGAGGAAAAAGTCTGCTTTTATTTTCTATTAATTTTTAAAGTTAATGATAATTGAACATTTCAGTTATTTATTTTTACGAGAAAGAGTGTAATTATCATGAATTTAATTAACAGATTGAATTCTAAAGACTTTTTTCGTATTTATTTTATTTAATATGTTTGGGGTGCGCCGACACCCCATGCCCATCCTCATGTTACGTTTCACGGTGCCCATTCTGCCAGGTTAATTTTTGTCTTGTGTCATTTCATTTCTTGTACTTATTTCTGTTACCAATTTCCCGTGATTTAGTCAATGCAATTCTCATTTTTTTTCTTCTCTAAGTTCTCTGCTAACTGTTAAAGTTAGTGTCAGTAGTAATAGGAAACCCTCTTATCAGAATTATGAAAACACATCCAGAGTGCTAATTCAAGTATGTGGCGTTGGGATTAAGACCGACTGACTTGCACTAGGGTCTTAGGCCTGAGGGAGAGTGCCTTGCATTGGAGTTTTTTTTATAAGGAGTCCTAGCGTGTATTTACTAAAGTATGTGGTTTTGGCATGTTTTTGAAACAGCGATAACTTATTCCTACCACTGACTAATTACCATTGCATATTTTTCAAACTGAAATCCTAAATACTACACAATTAACAGAAAAAAAAAATAATAATAACCAGCCGACATCATACTTTTATTTGTTAATTTACTATTAAGAAATTTAAGAGAATAAAAATATTTTGCCTGTTCAATAGATCCTGCCATGGTTACATGATTGTCTTTCAACATGACCATAGTTGATAAGTCGTACCGATGCATATCAGCCCCGCCAACAAGCAGGGCATATTTTTCTACCATTCTAAAACCTGGAGTTGTTTTACGAGTACCGGCTAGTACGCCTTTCCAACCGATACTTGACAATTGCTGATGCATGAAAGACGTAGTTGTAGCTACTCCACTAGCACGACTTAAAATGTTTAGAACAACGCGTTCTGCTAACAACAGCTTGTTGGCAGGACCAGAAATTCTCGCGATTTCCGAAAACGAGGTGATCTTATCTCCATCAGAAAAAAACCAAACAGGTACAAGTCCTAGTTGAGAAAATACTGCATTTGCAAAAGGAATACCGGCTAGAACACCAGGGCATTTCATATAGATAGCAAACTCGATTTCTTGTTGATCAACTACAACACTTGAGTAATCAAAACTACTAGTGTCTTCGAGAAGCCAACTTTTGGCTAATTCATTTAACCTTACAGGGTGTAAAATGTTTCGATACATCTTTCACACAAATGCAACTTTAAAATAAAGTCAAATACATTAAAAAAAAGAAATAAATTTGAAACACAACATTCAAAAAGTCAATAAACGCCCGCTTTTGGAGATTTTACAGCATGGATAAAAACAATATTGCTGGTTACAGTGAATGCAACGCAAACTTGACCACTCAACCCTCCTTCCGCTACGGTGGAGCGCCAGATCTAGTTTAGCCTTCACTCAACTCATTAGACGAATAATCAAGTAAAAATACATACGTCAAATCTCAAATGCTTAGATTCCCCTTCTGGTGAATTGCCAGCGAACGTTGCGCTTGATGCGCAATTTCTTGAAGTAGGGTATCCATCTTCGGCGCGCTTATCGCTATTTCTTGTTGGTACTGCCTATTGATTTAACAGAGAGACAACACGATTCAAAAATCTCGCCAACTAGTTGCCAACCAATCAGATTGCAACATTGTTACAACCCTATACCCGGCATTCCTTGTTTTTTTAAAACGAAACAAAAACTCATACATTCAACCAACTTTTCAAAAATTTGTTGAAGATAAATTATTTTACTAAATTATTTTAGGTGATACAAGATCCCTTAAAATTATTATGAAAAAATAATCTTTAAATGAGAGAAAATAACAAATGGAGATGAATTAAAATAATATCCGTCAATGGATAACAACATTAAACAACCAATCAACCTACTTACGAAGTTTAAATCATATGTCGTATGTCTTTTTACTCCGTGGTCGTATGCGTTATTTATATTTCTAATTTAATATTTTTACCTGAAAAGTGCTAATAATATTTACCGGTATCGTCACGGATTAAGAGTTTTTACAATTCTCTGCCGTTGGTATCATCTACGAAGTTGTTCTAGAGAATCATGTTTTACCATGTGAGTAATTCGAAATTGTAAATACTTATTTTGTTCCTAATGTTGGCCGAAAGCTATTGTTTAATGTCGCTGATACAAAGCTTTGTCTTATGTATTTTTATTGCTGGGAAGAAAACAAGAATTAATCTTTAAATTTGCATAGATTTTGGATCCGGAAATTTACTCACAGCTTTTAATTTTTTAAGCCAATACCATTTATTTTATTAATTACAACATATTATTTACCATAACTTTTTTTTGTTGTTGTTTGTTATTGTGATATGATGATTAGAATTTTGGTTAGATTATATTTGAGGGTGCCCCTTGATTCTCGCCAAGTTGTGATCGCGGTAAATATATTAAGGTTAGCCTATCTATAGGTTATATGTATATAGTGTATAGGTTATATGTATATAGTGGTATAGGTTATTAACAAAAATGCGCCAAACAGTTTCGCCAAGGGGGCACTCTCAAATATATATTTTTACCAGAATTTTGAGTCTGTCAAAAAGAAAAAAATCTGTTAAATAATAATAATAATAAAAAAAATGTAACTTATCAGAATTGGATGAAATAAATAAATTTTAAGGCAAACGTATTATATTTATAATTAAACCCATGTTTTAGGGTACAACTATAGTATTTCCCCTCAGCTGAATTTGGCAATTTTTCTTTGGCGCCGATTTGAACGATAACGATGTCGTTCTGGATTGTTTGCGATATAATATGGCAGCCTACATGCTATTTATTTTGGATTTATGATTTATAATTTAGCTTACGATTTTATCATTTATGATACATGATTTATGATTTTTAGATTTATGATTTAGCCATAATCGCCAAATCTAGCTGAGGGGAAATACTATAGTTGTTCCTGTTTTAGTACTAATTGTGATTATGTGGAAAGTAAGTTAAAAATTTAAAGATTTTCTTGCCCCAAAACAGTTTTATTACTATAATCTTTGATTTATATTTTAGAGCCATTGCTAGGTATTAAGCAACTCAGACAATGCCTGAGGGCGACAGTTGTACAAGGGCGGGTTGTAGGTTATTGTGAGGATTAAGGCCAATTTACTGCACTAGGGTCTAAGACCTGAGGGGAAGTGCTTTGTGTGTGTGTGTGTGTGGGGGGTCTTCCTGAGGCGTCCAAGTTTTGGAGAAAACCATAGGAAACTCTGAATGGCAGGCCATCGAGTGTGACCTGGGATCGAACCCTGTATAAGGGTGACTCTGTAATCATTAAAATGAAGTACAAAGGAGAAAAAATTACAAAAATATGAAGTTTGAGAAAAGATTTTTTTTCTCCATACAAAATAATCTAAATGCGGTGTGAAAACTGGGTTCTTACGTATTATCGCAACCAGGTTGGCGCGATTTGTAAGTTTGAGTAAGAAAGTTAAGTTATTAGTATTAATTAAGTTATTATTATTATTAAGTTATTATTATTATAAGTATATTATTATTATTATTTATTATTATTATTAAGTTATTATTATTATTAGTTAAGTTATTAGTATTAGTTAAAGTATTTCACGGCATTCAATCTAACCAGTAAGCAAAATAATTTCTTTACGAAAAACCACGTATAACACGTAGGGTTGCCGTAAGTAGGGTCGCCAAATTTGGCGATTTATGCAAATTTTGGCCTGGTTGCGATAATACATAAGTACCGAATACTGCTAGTAGTAAATTTCACTATCAGTAAAGGAAAAGGAAGATTTATGAAAAGGATGGTATGAAAAATGTGAAGGCATAAGGCCTTCCAGTTTAAAATAAGATAACAAACTTTGCATGGGTTCAACTTCCTTAGAAAGTTTCAAGGTAACATTTCTTTAGTTTAGACAGATACATTCTGAGAAACCTCCACAGATGAGTAAACTCACCGAGATATTGTTAATTTGAATAGGAATAAAGAAGATGTACAGGGTGTTTCATATTGAATGAGGCAAAGAGAAAGCATTCTTGTGAATGCTGTTATTACTTTATTTTGATAAATCAAATTTACAGTGAAATTTTGGTTATCCAAGTTTCTATAGATTCTTTATGTAGGCCTCTCCAGTAATACAGCAAATCTATATATGGGATATTACAATTTCTGCCACACTCATAAGAGATGCAATGGGTTATATATAGTTAGATCCAGCATGGCCAAGGTAAAGTTATCTGTTCATCCATTTATAATTTATATAATTGAATGTCAATTAAAAAATGCTTCTTGGAATACAATCCAGTCATGAAACTTGATCATTCTGCACAACATTTATTGGAACAACTATAGTATTTCCCCACAGCTGAATTTGGCGATTATGGCTAAATCATATAGCATAAATGATAAAATCATAAGCTAAATTATAAATCATAAGTCATAAAATCATAAATCCAAAATAAATAGCATGGAGGCTGCCATATTATATCGCAAACAGTCCAGAACGACATCGTTATCGTTCAAATCGGCGCCAAAGAAAAATCGCCAAATTCAGCTGTGGGGAAATACTATAGTTGTACCTTCATTTTCACATTTTCAGGAATTTGAAAAGATACTAATTAAAATAAAATGTTTCACAAGTGGAAATTTTATAGCAGTATTAAAAAGAAAAAGAAAAAAAAAAAATACATTAATAATTCATGAAAAAGTTGTAACTCACAGCCTAACTAAACTAAAACAGCATAGCATCTTCTCTCTCCCTGATCCCATGCCGGTTAGGATGTAGTATCAAAGAAAATGATGATCTCTGCTGATGATCTCCCCTCTCCCTACTCTGAGTTTTTCTATTCAAAAGGCTCCCTCGCCTCCAAGCACGGTGCGACAAATACCAAGCGCCAATTAAAAACCTACCGTGATTAAAGAAAGAGAAAGATGATCGCTTCTTCTTCCTCCCTCTCCTGTCCTAAAGAGGCTGGCGTCTGCCTCTAAAGCCCAGACTTCGGTCGGACTTTGGAATGAGCGGGGAGAAAACAGAACTGCTACTCTCTTATCAGTTACATTTGCTTCCTGTTTAGTGCAGGCGATCGGCGTTCGCTAATAATATATTGCACAAACAGAAACCAAAAATGAAGCCCTTTTGGTTAAATTCTTTCATATTCATTTATTCACAGATTAAGGAGTAGTTTCAACTGCAAGACCAGAACTGTAGTAGCCGTATGATTTTTCCACAATCACTGTTTGCAGAAAACTTTTTTCGTAAACTCAACAAATTTTTCGCGATTGCCGACTGCATAAAATTTTCCTCGGACGCCGTTCATGTATATTATGCGGATAGAAACCCTTGTTAATCATACCCATGAACTTATACAAATCAATGAACTTATCATACAAATATATTGGAGGATTTCGCTGGGCAAGTTGTTTTGGCATTTTGTTTCCAAGTCACAGCCACTTAGACTGGCACTTGAAAATTTGCCATAATAATAACTTTTGAATGGGCACTGATTTGAACCACAGTTGGACAGTGAACCTATGCTTCAAATATCTTGGTGTTTACTGGGCAACTTGTTCCACTGGATTGTTTCCAAGTGGAGGCCATTTGAAAATTTGTTATCACGATAAATTTTGAAATGCTTAATCAATTCAAATCAAAGCTGAAAAATGGATTTATCATTCAAACAACAAAAATCTAGAAATTTCACGTAACTTGTGAACCAATCACGTTATTGCGTCTATCTTTGGTATATCTATAATAAGTATTTTCTCACCAAAAAAGTCGCCATGAGGGAAAAGTCACTAAGTTTGGCGCCAAATCCATTACCTGCCTTATTGGATATTTTTAATGCATTTTTAAAGGAAAATTAGGCTATTTTAATGGTAAAACAAACTAGAAATGCAGAAAACTAACATTTTATCAACTTACTAAGCGTCTTTGAAAGAATTTCTACAAAAAAAATTCAAATTTACAACAATATCTTAGATGAGCAACTTTCTCTCTGCCATTTTGATCCAAGTGGCAGTAACTTAATTTTTCAACACAATGACTTTTGAGATTTTGCATTTATTTGAACTATATGTGTACAGTAGGCTTATCTCACAAATGCATTTGATATATTTGTCAACTTAACCCACCATTTTGTTTCCAAGCTCCGGCCACTTAAAAATTTTAAATTCACATAAAAAGGTATTTATGAACCGATTTGCTTAAAACTCTATATGTGCATAGCCTACATCAATATTTCTACCAAGTTCAGTAATAATTTGTAGCCACCATTTTGAAACAAAATGACAGCTACTTGATAAGAAAAAAGAAATCAGGACTTGTTTTATTTTCCTTTTTCGTTGATTAACGAGGAAACTAAAAAAAAGATTCAGGCCAACTTGGCCCGGAAAATATTTCATCCAGGCCCGGACCAGCCCGGCCCGAGTATACACAAAATAACTGAGCCCGAGCCTGGCCCATGCAGACCTCTAGTTTGAACTGCTTGCCAGTATTTGCTCTTCTTGAGGTATGCTGATAACAGGTATACAGACCAACTGACTTGATTTTTTTTATTTAGGGATCTTCCAAGCATATAAATGTAACAAAAACTCAATTTCGAAAACTTGACCCTAAAACAGTGCTTTTTCGACCATACATGGAGTAAGTAAAAATACTGCTTGTATCAACATATAAATTAAGAAAATAAAGAGGAGTTAATATAATAGTCAGATTCCCCGCTTCTCATTTTTCAGTAATCCAATCAGATTTTTGTTGTTTCATATTATAAGGATATCTTGTTCAAAAATAAAGTTTTTAAAATTCAACTCTTTGAGTATGTCACCTTTTATCTTAGAGAGTAATTTAAAAAAATAAATAAATATTTCATTTCATGAAGCAAACTTAAGGCCTGAATTTTCATTCTCGAAAAAAAAATATTTAATGTATATATCAGAGTTTTGGAATCCCCCCCCCCCCCAAAAAAAAAACAATCCATTTTTTTTTTTTTTTAAACAAGTGGGTTTTATTTATTTTTATCTAATAAAAATGTTCACCTTTTTTAAAAATAAATTATTATTTTTTTATTTTATGTTTTTTTTTACTTGACAATCTTATATCCTATATTATAAATGTGAATGTCTGTGAATTTATTTGACTGAGTTTCACGCCAAAACTGCTCGACGGATTTCGATGAAATTTGTAATGGAGATAGCTTATACCCTAACTTACAAAGTTGGCTGCCTTTTATTCCGAAAAAAAAAAAAAAAAAATGTTTTTGTTATTTTTGTGCATAAAATAGCATAATCTCTTTTGAACGGGACAGTAAAAAAAAAAAAAAAAAAAAAAAAAAAAAAAAGAGGAGAAAAAATTAACATAATTGCAATCATTTTTGTATTTTGTATACTTTACCTAAAGTTCTAAGGATTTAACAATAAATATTAAACATGACTAGCAAATATAATACTTTGATCCTGTAAAGTTTGATACAGGTAAAAAACGAGGTTTGTTTGTTGCCCCTCAAAAACTTCAAATTCATTAAAACAGCCTTTTTAAAAAATTTAGTTTTATAAAAATTTTCTGTGTTTCCAGAATTATTTTTAATGTTTACTTGTAACTTGGTTCAATGAAACACTTTTAACTTGATAATAAGCATTTATATATAGAATACTGATAAAATGGAAGGTGTTAAATGATAATTTTTTTTTTCTCACAAAAATGGGCCCCAAAAATTAAAAAATGGATTGACTCCTGATATGTAAGTTTAAAAAGTAGGCAGTGATAATTTTATTTTGTACCCCTTTATTAACTAAGTTTTCAAATATGAATAAAATATGTCAGTATCAATATTAACAAAAAAAAAAATTTGCACACTTTTTTTTAACTTTAACCATATAAAAATACATAGTTATATGAAATATCAAAATCGTACGTGGAAAGGTTAAAATATTTTTCTTTCGTTACTACTTTTAATTTTACTCAAAATAACTTAATAATAAGGATAATAATAAAATTAAATTAAAAATTGTGATAAAATACTGAATAGAATGAAATAAGAATTCATTTTACAGTTTAACCTAATTGTGTTATTCTACATTTTATATAAAAAACCAGGTCGGGTTGGGCTTAAAAAAACAAAAAAAAAAAATTTAATTAAATTAAAAAAAAAAAAAAAAAAAAAACGTGTTTTTTAAAACCGAGACTTTTAAATTTAAGAGTTGGATGGAATCAATCATTTTTCTTACCAACTCTATGTTTAATGCTCTATTTTTAATAATATAAATTTCTTATATACATTTCTAAAATTGAAACTTTTTAATACTTGTGTTTTAGTCCCTTCAAAAACATTTAAAATATTTTAATATAAATATAAAAAAATTTTTGTTGTAGTTTTCTGAATTTATTATGGGATAAACCTTTAAATGATAAATCTTTTTTTTTTTTTTTTTAGATTTCATTAGAGCATGAAATCTTACTCCATCCTAAATATTTTGGACCTCAGCTTTTAGAAACGGTCAAGCAGAAGCTTTTCACTGAAGTTGAAGGAACATGTACGGGCAAGTAAGTATTTATACAGTTCTTCAGTTTTAATTTAAACTGTGTGTGCTTTTATAAAAAAGTTGTCGTTTTTTAAAAATAGTATTGAATAATTAGAAATTATCTATATAATATTTCTCTAACGTGGACCAGTTAAATTTTTTTTTTTTTTTTTTTTTTTTTGTCGAAATGATACAATATGCAAGAATAAAAAAATAATATTAATACATGAACAATATTCAAGCACGTGCACTTAGCTCAATGGACTAATAAGAAAAAATAACAACATTTGTCTGATGAGATTATTTTATGAAAAAAATGTATTTTTAACATTTGTTTCTTCAGAATCTTTGCAAGCGTCATTTTAAACCTTGCAATATTTTAAAGATATATATACAGAATATGAACTTTTGTGTCATAAATTGACTAAAAAACACAATCATAAAAAAATATAATCAAAATAGGAATTATTTTATTTTATTTTATTTATTAAAAAAATAATAACAAAATTAATAAAAAGTCATCGCCAGCATGACGACAAAAATTTAAAAGGTGTCGTGGGAGTCCTATATTAAAATTGTACTGCCTGTGGAAGTATGAAAATTGGGTCATGAACCATGAATTTTATTTGGAAACCTTTCTTTGAATGGTTTTGGTTTCACTATTGTACAATATTAATTTGGTTTTATTAATAATTTGGTTTCTGGTAAATTAAAATTTTAATTAGATGGTAAAATTTGTATAACATTTATGAGTTTCAAATTTTAATGGTAAATAAGAAAAGAAATAACATGCGAATATTTCGCACAGGTTTGCTAGTATTCAATAATACATCAACCATGAAAATTCATTCAGAAAGATTGAAGTATAAGGCATATTTTTTTAAGGCTTAAAAATACAGATACAATTTACAATTATATCTAGATTACTGTGTTTGCTGTATATTCTTAATTTATTTTCTTATGCAAATTTTACATATTTTATAAATTGCTATTACTTCTTGTGTTACCAAACTTGGTCCAGCATTCCTAGATCACAAATAAATTTTGTTTTAATGCAGAGAGATACAGAAAATTCTGCTTCTGAACATAAATGTATACCTGCCAACCCTCCATTATTTTAACGGAGACTCTGTTATTTTGGGACTGTCTTTCACTCTCCGTTATTCTCAAACATTTCTCCATTATTCTGAAGATTAAAAAAATTATACCTATAATTTATTCAAAATTTTGAATAAACCTTCATTTTTTTTAAGCAAGATTTTGCTTTTGATGAAAAAAATTCTCATGAATCTGTCATGAATCTATCATCGGTAAGAAAAGATTCATTTTGAACTTCATAATATAAAATAACAAAAAAAAAAAAAAAAAAAAAAACTATCACCTATTCATATACAGTTTACCGTTGAGCAAAAGGTGTGTGTACTTAGTATTTTAAGAACAAAAAAAAAAAAAAAAAAAATTAATGTGAAAAGAGGAGGGGGCATTTAACCGAGTAAAGGCTTTTATGGCATTTTATGCAGGGTTAGAAATAAGCGGTTGTTAGTTGTATTTTGAGACCAGTTTTTTTTATTTTGACACCTAGAATTCCAATCATAGGTGCCATATTTGATGCCTGGATTTTTTCCTCATCATATCTAATAATTTTCCTAATCCCATCAGACAGCAAACAAGTCTATTTCACCTAACCTAATGAAAACTGATTTAAGAAATCATTTCTCTATGAAAGTAGTTGACGATTTGTTAATGGTTAAATTGAACAGCCCTAAATATGAAGATTTCTGCCCAGAAAATGCTATTAAATTGTGGTGGAATGATGTATCTTCCGTGCGAAGAATGAATTTGTGATTTTAAATATGTACGTTTAATATTGTCAATATAATTACATTCATTACATAAATATTTTTTATTTAATCTTGCATATATTATTTACAAGTTGATGCTTTATTATTATTATTATTATTATTTTTAAATATACATATTTAATTATAGATGGCACCTAGATTTTAATTTGGACGCCCAAAAAATTTAATCCAGACGTTATTTTGACGCCTAGTTTCAAAATTCTTACTTCTAACACTGATTTTATGGCATATATAAAAAAGGTAAATACACTAAAATGTTATTTAAAACGTATTTTCATAATCAAATCTGTTGTTTTGCCAATTATGGCCCAAAACCGCCTGTCATTTTATATTTCTAGGATCTGAAGATTAATGAAGCCTATCATGTTTGAAATTATAAAATATTTTAATGTTCCCCTTTCATGTATAAACTTCATGTATCTTAAATTAAGTCTTAGTGCCTAGTAACTTTTATATTCTCTAAGAATTATCTGAGGATGATAATTTTGCATCTAAAAAAGATGTTAAGAATAAAGTTATCGGTTATGGTTTTAGTAAACCACTATGCTGAAAGTATCAAAATATATACACTACAAAAGTTCTGCATGAAAGCATGCTGTTTACTTTTTTTTTTTAATTTCAAGATGTGCAAATTTCTTCATATATGCATCAATTATTCTTTCTTACAACTACTCGGCCAAGTAGTAAAAGGCTGAGTACTCGGTATTCGGCTACTCAGTCAAAGTGCTGCTCGGTGCAGCACTAATTGTTATATATAAATACTTTACCTATATATTTGTTCATTTAATAAATTATTTCCACAAAATAAAAAACATTCTTAATTATAATTTTAAACTATAAATAATAATAATAATAATGAATGAAAAATAAATAAACATATATAAAATTTAATTTTGGACCTGAGAGTAAAATCCTTTCATTTGGATTTTGCAAACGTTTCTATGATATTTTTTTGTTTATAGTGTCTCTCTGATACTAATTGTTCATAAATGTTTCAATTATTTTTAGCACATAATACTAAATATTTTATGAAATGAATTCTAAAAATAATGGGAATTAATAAAAACTACTTAAAATTTTTATAACAATTGGGACTTCCTGCATGCGACCTGTGTTAAAGGATAAAATTCATCTGCTATTGGGCACTTTAAGAAATATGTGTTATTAATGTTTATCTATTAAAAAATAAAATAAAAATTCATTTTCTAACCTAAATTTGCAACATTTTCAGTAATTATGTGGACAATTTTGTGCTCACCCTATTTCCCCAGAATAACACCGTAGCATTAAAGAAAGTAAGTTGTAAAACTATAATTCTGACCGCTGCTATTGTATAACTTTAATTCTTAAATTTTATGAAAATTGAAAATTTTGGTAGTTGGCATTTTGCATTCTGGTTTTCGGAGTATTCTGGATAACAGGAACAGGTTTCTGGATAATGGATCCTATACTGTATTAAGGTTATACAAGCAATCTGTAATATCTTGATGTTCTTTAACTACCTGTAAACTTTAGTCTCAATCTATAAGTTATGGTTATGAGTGTTCCTTGTTAGAGTGACCCATTTGCATCATTATTTATGAAAATTTATTTCTGTCCACAGGTATGGTTTTGTCATAGCCGTCACCACCATTGACAATATTGGTGCTGGTTTCATACAGCCTAGTCGTGGATTTGTTGTTTACCCTGTTAAGTACAAAGCCATTGTGTTTCGTCCATTCAAAGGAGAAGTGTTAGATGCAGTTGTCACTCAAGTAAACAAGGTTTGTGTACTTAATATTCAGATCAGCATGATTTTTTTTTAATTGAATTTTTTTTTTTTTAATTTATTGCAATTATGTCTGAAAGGTTCCACTGGACCCTAAAGCAGAATGTGTCAAAAAGTGTTACATCCTTTACGAAACAAATGACTTTACTGTAGAACAATGGACTCTTCCCAGTTTCGTCTGCTCAATCATGTGATAGAGGAAAACAAATAATCTAATTCAATTAAATATTGTTCTTAAGAACAAAAATGTTAATATTTAATATAAAATAAAATAAAAGTAATATTGTGCATTTGTAAACAGTAGAATAGTTGTATTTGTAAATTTAATAATTTTTTAAAAACACTTTATGTGTTTATTTATTTTCAACTGTAAGAATCGAGTTTTGTATGTTCTAGTGTAACTGTTATATTAACTGATCTAGAAATAAATAATAGCTTGTTCTTGTGGAATGTTTATGGATTATAATTTGAATTTTAAAATGTTTTCATTTAATTTAATTGCATAAAGGTGTTACAACAAGTTAATTAACTTACTTACTCACTGGTCTAAATGAATTTATGCACTACGATATTGCACTGTCACTGATTTAAGTACCAAAAATAAGAGTATTTAACATGTTCTTCATGAACATCAATAACAAATATAAACTAAATGATGATTGTAAATGTATACAGCAAGCAAAAGATGATGAATAATGATATAAAATGGATTAAAAATGATGATGTATAAAAAAATAACACAGATTAAATAGGATTGATCAAAAATAAGAATAGAAAATATGTTATTTCAGCAATCGCTATAGCTAAACAAGACTTCATCTGCTATTTGTTTTTCCTCTATCATGTGACCTCTGAAGTCAGGTGGGAAGAGTCCATTGTTTAGTATTTAAAAATGGGGGAGGGAGTAAAAAGGAGCAGTTGAGTTATGTAGGGGTCTTCAAAACACTGTTTAACAACAAGTTTGTAAATTAAATAAATGAAGCAAATTCTTATAGATTTAATGCTGTAGAAAAAGAAAACAATAATAAAAAGTAATGATTAGTTCTAGTTATTACTTTTTAAACATGCTATATAAGGAAAGTATTGTAATC
>OZ005648.1:308171370-308204370 GCA_963930645.1 Salticus scenicus
TTTTATTTCCCCTGTGGATTCCCCGAAATTGCTCGCAGCAGTACGGGGATTCCTTAAAATTGTGCGCACGCTGTTTCGCATTACGCTCTACTTTGGAACATATCCCCCGCGTTAAGCGGGGTCTTACTGTATATATCTTTTTCTTTATTATACATATCTGTAAATTAAAATTCCCACTTTGAATAATAGTTAATACTCTAAAACTAAATTTTATTCATCTAAAAATAATTAAAACTAATAATTATAATAAGTGAGGAGATTTTTAAACTTTTTTGTACATTTTGATTCTTCTTCTTCTAAAGTACATTACACGTAACAAAGCTTGTGCTTTGTAAAATTTAAATTTGTACTTTCTGATAGGAAGTTTTGTTATATAATCTAATTAAATTAAGATATTATATATTCATTTTAGTGAAAACAATCAGTTTTTCTTTTTTTATAGGTTAACAATGAAGCATTTCTTTCTTTCTGCAATATAAAAATTGTCGGATATATAAACAATCCAAGCACCAAACTTCGTAATCGCAGCTCTCATAAATTTCCCAGGACAAATTTAGCGCTAAAAAGAGTGTCTCGAATTTGCTCTTTGTAACACATACCCCCAATTTTCGATATTTCCAGCCAAAAATTGATTTTCCCACTCCCTTATCTTGAAATTAGAAAATTTTTAAATCGCAGATAATGTTTTATTTGTACTCATGTCTAGTCTCCCCATGTGCAATTTCTTTACTGTGAAGAAAATAGGAGCCGAGTTACGCTTATAAACATGCTTTTGCCTTTTGCCCCGCCTAAGGGGAGAAAGGGGAGTAATTGCTGAAAAGTTGATAGATATAATTTTAAGTTGGGTAAAGAACTAAATTCCTGCGAAGCGCCGTTGAATTCTGTCCAGCCATTCTTAAGTGATACCCGGAGAAACGTGCTTTTGTCTTTTACCTCCCCAGGGGGAAACATGGGGGAATTTCTGAAAAGTTAATAGATATGATTTTAAGTTGGCCAGTTGGGTAAAGATCTAAGTTTCTGCCGAGCGCCGTTGAATTTCGTCCAGCCGTTCTCAAGTGACGCCCGGACAAACGTGTTTTTATCTTTTGTCTTCCAGGGGGCGACGTGGGGAAAATTCTAAAAAGTTGATAGATATAATTTTAGGTTAGGTAAAGACCTAAATCCCTGCGAAGCGCCGTTAAATTCTGTCCAGCCGTTCTCAAGTGATACCCGGACAAACGTGTTTTTGTCTTTTACATCCCCTCCCCCCGCCAGGGGAGAACGTGGGGGAATTTCTGAAAAGTTGATAGATATAATTTTAAGTTGGATAAAGATCTAAGTTTCTGCCAAGCGCCGTTGAATTTCGTCCAGCCGTTCTCAAGTGATGCCCGGACAAAAATAGCGTTACAGGCATACGGACACCATGACACACACACACAGGCAATTTTTTCTGAAGTCATTTTCGCTTTCATGGTGTGTGAAACGTGGAGATATCGCAAAATTTTTTGATTCTGACAAATTTACAGACAAAAGTCTGATTTTATTAATATAGAAGATATGATTGAAAAAATGAAGCATGCATATAGTTAAAACTATATATATATATATATATATATATATATATATATATATATATATGTGTGTGTGTGTGTGTGTGTGTGTGTGTGTGTGTGTGTGTGTGTGTGTGTTTGTATACTCGTCGCTATTTAAATAGCGACGGGTAAAAATAATCATAAACATCAAATAAATAAAGTAATAATAATAGTTTTTTTTCTCTGATTTTTGAAAAGATAAATATAATTAAAATATATATTATGGAAAATATGTGTACAGCGTTTAATGCTCTGAAATATTTTATTATGAATTTTTTTTTAATATATATATATATTGATTTCCTTTTTTGGAAAATCTTTCATAAAAATCCACAGATAAAGACAATAATTTAACTGAAGATACTGATGTGAATTAACATTTTCTCTATACCAATTATGTTTGTACACAAATCGTAATTACTTCAGACATTAAGTAAGTTTTAGGCATTAACATAAGTTCCACTATTATATCGTCACCGTTACCATTTTTCTGCCATTAACTATTTTTTACTATTACCCATAAACCCTAAAGTATCCGAAATATTTTGTGAATCCCTAGATGCGCAAACCAGTGATACTAAATGCATAATTTATTTAATTAATAAGAAATTAAATAGACAAAAAAAGCATATTTATAAATTTTATTTTTAAAGGATATATAGGTATATATAAGTACTCCAGTGATTGACACTTTTAGAGCAATTTCTGATGTTTTTAATGCTTTAGTCATCAGAAACTATTTTTAAAAATCTTAAGTTAATACGGATACAAATTTCTTTCTTCACGTATCAGCATATATAATTACGCTGATCAGTGCCTGACTCTGTCTCGCATTAGGTTTAAGAGATATCCTTGGACTCTGCGTGAACGCAAGAATTTTCATACTGTAGTTAATTTTAAAAAATCTAATTGTCCAATCGATAAGCTATTTAATACGACGGATTCAGAACAATCGCCCCTTTCATTTGGTACCTTATTTTAACGAACTTATGATTAGATATTTTTAAATTAATTAAAATATGAAAATAACAGCTTTAAAACACAGAGTACTATATTTAATCTGTGCTTTAAAATAGACATTTAAATTTTTAATTGTTGCCTTTTTTTTTTTTTTCAGCATAAAATAAAATATGCTTTCACGTGAAAAATAAATAAATAAAAATAAATAAATAAAAAATAAATTTGCTCGTGCATATGAAAAAAATGTCGTCTATAAAATAATAATAATAATTTTAAAGTTTAAAGTTAACGAAGAGATAAATAAAGTGGGAAAATTTCGCACGGGCTTGCTAGCAAAGGAATTATTTGAAGTGAGAAATAAATAAATGAAATGATCATTTTTCAACGGGCACCTTAGTTGCCCTACAACTAACTAGTTAATATATACATTTCAACGTTGGAAAATGCTTTGAATAAGTGGACTTTCCTGGAACATATTGAAAGATATGAGTCTCTTCTCTTACAATTCGTAAATGTGCCCAAACTTGATATTGTTAGAGGTTTGAACAACGAGATATATAAAGTAGAGTGATAAATGGTAACCCTTGAGAAGGTCCAAGATGAGTCATGTGACATGCTTTCCTTGCACATGCGTATTCGGTGGTTTCCTTGGTAACAGCTCATTTTCAGTACATTTCTATGGCAACGGTTTCAATGTTTTTGTTTACTTTACGTAGTTTAATATTCTTTTGTTCTAAACCATTTTGATTTTGATTTTACTTCTTTTTATTTCGTGTAGTTGAACTTTAACCGACAAAATGCTTAAAAATAGTTGGAAAATTATTATTTGTTGTTAAATTTAGCTCTTTAAAAGTTTAAATTTTGTTTTATAAACACTTTTAAAGTTTGTTGCGAAACGATGAAAAGAAAGGTATTTTATTATTTATTAAAATGTGAAATATGTGTAAAATTATTTTAAAAGCAATTTATTTCGGTCATAGGACTGTCATGTTACCTAATTATAATGATAATTTGTCGAACTGATATTTTAAATGCCAAAATAGCGATAAAGGGCCAAACACAGCAACCTATTCGAGCATATCACGTGATTCATCTTGAACCACGGAAAGTTAATCCTTCATCTATTGAATCAACACTCTAATTTATATATCTCGTTGGGTTTGAACAATAAATAATTAAATATTTCATAAAAAGGAGATTTTTTTTTTCTTTTCGGAAATAGCTACCAGAAAATAGTGTAAGTCAGGCAAGAGAAACATATTTTTTTGTTAAAAAAGAAAAAAAAAAAAAAAAAAAAAAAAACATGAGATCTGTTATTTATTATTATTATTATTTTTATTAAACAAAATCACTTTAATTAAAATTATTTGTAAATAATAGAAATTTTCTTTTTACCGAATTAAGTATTCCAACAATTAGATAAGTATCACATTCTCCTGAAATGCGATTTTTTTTAGAACCACCCCTTCTGTTCTGTTGTAATACATATACCCAAATTTTGTAAATTTCTAATTTCAAACCTTTTATAAAACATTAGTTGACGTATTCTTCCAGATACGTCTTTATATAACTATAAATTATGGTGATATTACTCAATTTTTTATATCTAATTAATGAATGCTCTTTTAACCAAAAACTGCATTATAATTTTCGATTTTAAACTGGAAAGATTTAACAGTTTTCAAACACAGGTTTGTTATTTTGCAGTTTACCATTATATTAGATGTCGCCCCCCTCCCCCTTTTTTTTTTTTTTTTTTTTTTTTTTACTTTCCGAACACTATCGTGAGGAAAGTATTGTAATCATGCGTCAAAAATCCGAATTTGATATTTTGATGTTTCTATATGTTTCGAGGTCCCCTGAGTCCGTTTTCACTATTTTTACGAGGATGTATGTATGTGTGTGTGTATGCATGAGTGTATTTAGCACTTACAGTTTTTTTACAGGGGCACAAAGAAAAATTCTTTATAATTATGGCCTATGGGGCCAAATTTGTAAAAGTGTGATAGCGTCTAAACACTTTATTAATCTGAGCAAAAAATTTGTACGCATGTTATAGTCTCAGTTGCACGAACTGTATAGATTTTGGTGAATATAGCACTTACAGTTTTTTTACAGGGTCACAAAGAAAAATTCTTTATCATTATGGCCTATGGGACCAAATTTTTAAAAGTGCGATAGCATCTAAACGTCTTATTCAATTGAGCTGAAAATTTATATAATATTATAAATCACTGTTGCTTTAACTATAAGTATTTTGGTGAATCTAGCATTTATAGGTTTTTACAGGGACACAACGAAAAATTCTTTATCATTACGATCTATGGGCTCAAAGTTCAGTAGCGTTAAATAAAACATCGTGCAATATATGGAGAAAAATACTCACACTCTTTTCTCTCTTTTGTTTGTTTAACAACTCCTCTTTCTTTACTTTATCTACAAAACTGCTAATTACTCAATGTTCGGAAAGTCGAGTGGAGTCACTCCAGATTTTTTATATTGAATAGATAAAGGTTTAAAGTGTTAATTAGTTAAGTTTTTATATTTTCTAAGTTCTACCAGAATAAGTTTTTCATTCAAAGCAACAAATTCAATTATTTTGCCAACTAAGTTGTAATTTAGCCAAATCTATCAAAGTTAAAAAGTACTATATTTTTTGCTTAAAAAAAGATTATCAAATTTGCCAAGTAGCTTTGTATTTAACTAAGTCTTCAGAATCAACATGTGTATCATGGTAGAAAAAAAAATTACAATTTTGGCCAATTTGCCAAAATTAGAAAAAGCAGTAGTTTTTACTTGCAAAAATATCGATAATTTTGCCAAGCCCACCAAAATTAGAAAATGCATTGTAGGTTTTTCATTTAAAAAAAAGTTTGACAAAATTCAAACTAAGTTTGAAAACTTTCCTTGCCTATGAGAATTAGAAAATTTATGTAAATGATAAAACATTTCTTTAGTCATTTATCTTACATAATTTTTTAGACTAGACTAATACAACGTTTTGTTAAATGCTTCCACTTTATTGTCTGACAGAGTGCTTGTTCCAGGGCCCATTTGGGGGCTCCCACTAACTTCTTGGTCTAAACACTCATACAAACATCTTGAAAAATTTATAAATTTTTCATTAAATTTTGTAGGTACCTGGAATTGAGAACCAGTAAATTCGCTTAATTTTTGTACCAATATATAAACTGGTGAAAGCCTGCACCCCAATATGGAATTATTCCATTATAAATGAATGTGTAAAAGCTTTATTAGCATATATCCTAATATAATCTAGAAATGATAGTTGTGCAGTCGGGTAGGACTGTGATGTTTTATAATCAGACAATGCTTTTGGGCCATAAGCTTACAATTCGGTGCCCATTTTTTTTTGCTTAATTTGGGGCCTTTTCAAAATTTTCCGAGGGAAGCACATGCTTCTCGTGCCTATTGGGTAATCAGGGCCTGGCTTGTTCCTACAAATATTTTCAGCATGTCTCAAAACTGATACATGTATGGGTAGTTCATTGTAAAAGTGAATCATCTCCTTGTAAATGGATTTCGAAATAACGAGCTTTTTGCAAATTTATGCGCATAGAAAAAAGGCAAGTTTCAGTAAAATGTTATCGATTTTTTGTGTTTAATACAACTCAGAATTATAAGAATTTATAAATTACATTAAATATAATTAAAAGTAACTTAGAAACTTCATTTTTATAATGAATATATATTGAAGTTATATATAACTTCATATATATTCAGAAAACTATAGTTTTCTGAAAATAACGAGTAATGTCATTTACGGGATTTTAATGCAATTATTGGAGTTTCTTCACTTTTATAATGAAAGATGTGACTAAATGTGATGCAATTAAGCAAAAATATGCATATTCAAATATATATATATATATATATGGAGTTACAGCAATTTTTATAATGAACCGTTGTCATTTAAGGTTACAATAGCAAGTTTTGTATTCTAAGTGCATCTCGCTACTAGTTTATTTAAACAAAAGAAATTAGACACGTTACTATGTACGAGGCTTTATGTCTTAGTCTGCAGAGTTTAGGGGTAGGGAGTATGAAGAATATTTGTAAACACTTTTCCGCTACTTTCCAGGGCACTAAATGTAATGAAATTAGCATCATTTTCAAATGCTAAAAGCATCTTTTCAATTGAAAATGGTTAGATTAGCATTAATATTTAGTATACAGGATCATACGAAAGGATTCTCATACACTGCGGGATATAAGCGGAAATGGATGAAAGTCGATTAACTACATTCTTTGATGAATACACATATTTTCGATTTGACTTTGTGTCTATGTCTGCTTTCAGTCCATCCGTAATAATGGATTTATATTTTTATCTAATTACCTTCTAAAAGGTCAGTAGTTTTCTTAATGGATATTCTATTGTTATAACTGTTAGCTATATATAACCTCTAAAAATTAAACACTAAAAATTTTTTGCGTAGAAAAGAATGCATTTTTTCCTTTTGTTATTATTTATTTATTTATTTTTAGTTGGGCAAGGCTAGACTGGGTTGAATAAGCAAAGCTTACGTACGGCCAGAAACAAGGCCAGGCCTCAAAATTTCGGTAGCATACAAATTGCGAATTAAGAGAAATTTTAAATTACTGACGTTGGAAGAAATTCTTTTAACACTAAAAGCGTGGACTAATATACACAGTTTACATCATTTATGTCTCTAAAAAAAAAAAGGTGGAGGGATCGTAAATGTCGCAAAGTGATTTTTTAGACTTTTGTTCTCGTAAACGCCGTGGCATTTCTTTTATAAGTTACGGTAGTTTCTATTAAAAATAAAATAAAATAAAGAAAGAAAGCTTAATAATTTTGTCCAACAGGATTACAAAATCTATTAATAGTTTTTATAAAGGAAAACATTTAACAGTTTTACGAACTAACTTAACAATTTTGTCATATGTAATTTTGTCAATATATCTACCAGGAATATAGAATACTATATTGACGTTTAAATATTCTTTATTCACGTTTGTGCATTCGAATTTTAAATAAAATATTCATCTGAAAAAAAAAAAAAAAATTAAATCTACTGATTTTCTAATATATTTTCTAGTTTTTCAATAAACTCTTTTTTTTATAAACTTGATTATTATTCATGCATAGAAAAAAGCAGAAATAATTCCTGCTTAATTTATGAATCATCTATATTTTCTTTGTTGAAGTACTCCTAAAAATATTACATTATTTATTACAGTTTAGTCTTCGCTGTAGTTCTTCTTATTTCTTACTTCAAATATTTATTCAAAGCATTTTTTTTTTTTTAATTTATTCCATAAAAAATGAAATTGCATAATGTGCACTGTGATATATTATTTATAAGCTTGAATGTTCTTATTTGAATTCATTATTTCTTCTTTAATCAATTTCCATTAATATATTCCTTAGACTATTTTATTAAGACTTACTCTACACAATATTTTCAGTGATATTCAAATTTTAAAATTACAAACTTTTAGTCATATATTTCACTCCTTTGTTTTAAAATATCAGTGATGACAATAAGATAACAATTAATATGTAATCCATTAAAATGTTTTTAATACAGCATGACATCAGTTTCTTGACAACCAGAATCATTATATATTACTTTTTAGGTTTTGGAAATATTTAAATGAAACTTTAATTTGCACATTTAACAGTTGTATAGTAACAATCTAAAAACTTATTAAGGTTCACATTTACCGTAATATCAGAATAAATTGCTCTTATAATTATTAATAAGTTTTGTCATAATATTTCTAATTTATTTTAGAAATCAAGATAAATTTGTAATTTAAACACCAAGTCAAAATTATGCCTAATAGTAAAAATTCTTAAATTACGAATAAAATATTTTCTATTAAATTAATAGCAGGTATTTCATCACTTATTAAAAATTAATATGAAGTTTTAAAAGCAAACAAATAAGTTAGTAACCAGAATATACTTTGAAATACTACTACTTATTATTAAATTTTAATCCCGTAATTTTACTTGTTTCACTTTCATTAAAAGAAATCGTATTGTTAATTTTATTTTTGTCTTGTTTACTAATATTTTTTTAACAATATGGGAAAGATAACGAACTAAAAGGTAGATGAAATGGAAACAGCTGTAGAAATAACCATTAAAGACAATAAATAGAGCAATCTTAAATCTTGAATAAAATAAGCAGCATAAAAAGAGTCATGGGCTAGTTCTCAAAGCATGTTAAATTATTACTAATCTTACGCATTATGAAAAACTTCCTAATTGAATTAAATGAGATTTTAAAATAGTTGAAACAAACTTATATAAGTAAATACACACATGCATTTAAGAATTATCAAAATTAAACACTTACCTTATTGCAAATAAATTCCAATTTTAATAATTATCTAAAAAAAGTTAAAATGGTTCAGGAAAATTATCCATCTTCTATGCAAGTGAACACGAGATATACTGGAATTTTAAATTGGTAGAGCAGGTGTTGGAAAGATCATTTGGGACCTCGGTTGCTGACGTAAGTGGAGGCGCGAATTTTGGTTCAGAGGCTTTGCATTAGTTCGAGCAGGTGTTGGAATTAATCATTTCCGTTTTGACATATTTAGTTTATAATATCACTACACTGAAAGATGCTAATATTTTCTTGTAGATATATATATATAAAAGCCATACTGAAACAAAAGAATTTTTATCCTAATTTAAATTATTTATTTAAAATTTGTTATATTTCTACCTCTATTTAAATTGGGATTAAAATCCTTAAAATGAAACAAAATATAGAATGTAAAATTAGATTTTCGTTTTAAATGATCAAATAAAACTTTCAAAATAAGCTCTAAGAATCTCTGCACAAATTAAGTGTAATATGAGATTGAATATGACAAGGGCCTTAAGGGTCCTCTTCACTCACCGCCGCCGGAAGCCGGAGCTAATGTTATTCTATGGGAAATTTTTCTTTACAAATAACTTATTAACTAATAAATATTTTTAAATTCTGTTTTCACATTCTGAAAATTCCCAGCTGTTAAATTGACGGATCTTTTTTAAAAAATTATTTTTTAAATTTTTATATTTTATTTTAAAGCTGCAAAATACGAATTTTTAATATGTCAAATTTTCTCATTTTGCAAGTTCAAAATAAAATATTAAAAATTAAAAAAATACATTTTAAAAAAAACGTCCGTCAATTTACCAGTTGGGAATTTTCTGAATGTGAAAACAGAATTTAAGAATACGTATTAGTTAATAAGTTATTTGTAAAGAAAATTTCCCCATAGAATAACATTGGCTCGGGCTTCCGACGACCGTAAGTGAAGAGGGCCGTTAAAGCGGTCCCAATTTTTGTTCTTATTCTGTCCCGGAAGTATACCTATTTTAATTTTTAAAATAAAGTATATGCATCATACTGTCATGCAAACATTTTTTGCTGTTAGTAATTAAAAAAAAAAAAAAAGAGAGAGAGAGAGAGAGAGAGTTAATTAATATCTCAAGGAATATGTTTTTATACTTATATAATTTATCAAGACTTGATGTAAAAGAGAATACATTTCAATTTGAAGTTAAGAAAATCTTCTTTTTAAAAAATTAATGTGTAATCATGTAAATATTGAATATATTATGATAAATAATGAATATATTTTGCTGAATGACATGAGTGCAAGTTTATACACGTTAATATAAATCTTTTGATATAAAAAAAAATGCTTGGCCAACATATAACTCGAGAAATGTAATTTTATGAAAAACCTTTAAAAGGACTATACTGAATGATTAACAAGAAGTTTGGTTTCCTAAAAATTAATTGTAAATCGTTAAGACAAAAGTGATAGGTGTCATCAACAGATTCGAGCATTACTTACAGCACTGAAATATAGTGCTAGGATATTGGCACACGATTTAGCTTAGGTGATTTAGGTAGCATACTACAATATGTTTACAACTAATGCGTTTTAACGAAATATTAATTAATCAGGTACTTTTCCGTTTTCGGAGCGCAAGCGAAAAATCGCCAATTATTAACATTAGAACATTTTAGAACAATAGAACATATTAGAACATTTTTGTTTTCTAAGTAAAATATATTAACATTCTTTCTTCTACCTGAATTTTTGTTTTACAAAAATGATGAAAATTTGGGATTTGCCCACAACTGAAGAAGATGCAATCTATTTTTTTTTTCAAGAAAAAGGTTTATTTGCAAAGAATGCAATATGCGATTTGAATATAAATAGCAATAATAATATAAATAGCAATAATATAAATTAGCGATAATATTGAATTGGTGCGATAATATTGAATTGGCGATTTTTCGTTTGCGCCCCGCAAACATAAAAGTACCATTAATCAATACAAAATATTAATAAAAAAATTAATAGCTAACCTTTTTGATGAACGGACATCATTGCTCGTTCCATGATCTTCTCTTCGTTCATTCATCGTTCATCTGCATCAGTGGCGGATTTAAGGGGGGGGGCTAGGGGGCTGCAGCCCCCCCCCCCCCAAAAAAAAAAAAAACACTGACATTCGCAATTGAATATTGCAATTGTAAATTTTTTATTGGTCTAGAATAACACTTTGAAAAATCTTAGCCCCCCCCCCCCCCCAAAAGTCAAGTTCTGGATCCGCCACTGATCTGCATCTAAGTTCAGAGACACAGATTTTATGTTTCAGCGCAGATGTTCGCATCTAAAGTCCACAGGAAGTCGATTTTAACAGCATTTAGTGCTTGAATTTATTAAAAAAGCGCCAATGCTTGAAAATATACAACAGAAAGTGCAGGAAAAATTACAACATTTTTTTACAGTGTGTATGTGCCAACTAGGTTTATCTAATTTTGACATGTGTACCAAAATTGAATACGTATCATTGTTTTTATTTGAAAGGGAAAAAAAAAGGTTTAATAATTTTTCCAAATAGGTGTTGTTTATCAAGATTACAGTGGGTATATTATGGCTTTTCTCTATATATTAAGACAAAGTTACTGTCGCTGGCGTCAAATTTTTTTTGTTTGCGACAGCATCTTCTCGCGGAGGGCAGGGTCCTTCGCATCATGAGAGGTATCAATGGGTTCCGAATACTCCAAGGAAGACATTTCAGCTGCTTAGAAATTTCTATCATTTTAATTAAAGAAGTTAATAACTAAAAACGACAGGTTTATGAAGGTATTCTAGTTGCCACCTTGAAAAAAGTTTCTCCCAGTGACGTTGTTCTTCTGTCATGAAGTCATTTTACACGGGGAAATTAAAATATGATCCATGGTTGTATGTAGGTAGGTTGGGTTTAACGTCGCACCAGTACTGCGCTATGGATAATTGGCGACGGTCTGTGACTCACCCCTAGGGATGTTCCGGAGACATGCCATCACAATTTTGATCCTCTATGGAGGGGATGACTCCCCCGCTTTGCTGATCCCCAGGGGTACAGTTATGGGAACATGGAGGTCTTTGCGGCCACGGAGGATTTTATGTGCACCAGCCACCATTAGTGTACCCGACGGTCTTCGGCCGGTTCAAGTATCGAATCGGCAATCTTCCAGACATCAGCTTGGCGCTTTACATACTGGGGTACAACGTCCCGGAACTATGGTTGTAATAAATAAATAAATAAATAAATAAAATAAAAAAGAAAGAAAGAAAAAAGAAATGTCAATGTTGCTATTAGTAACTTTTTTTTCTCTACTTTTAGAAAATTAATTTTCTTACACGGGAAAATTAAATATGATCCATGGTTGTAGGTAGGTAGGTAGGTAGGTAGGTAGGTTGGGTTTGATCTCGTACCATTACTGCGCTATGGATAATTGACGATGGTCTGGGACGCATACCTAGGGAGGTTCCGGAGACATGCCACCACATTTTTTGTCCTACACGGAGGGGATTGCTACCCCGCTTCTGTGATCCCCCAAAGGTATAATTTTGATGGGAACATGGAGGACATTGTGACCCCGAAAGATTTTACGTGCACCAGCCACCATTAATGTACACGACAGTCTTAATCCAGCTCGAGTACCGAACTCGCAATCTTCCAATTACGATCTCGGCGTTCTACCGACTGGGGTACAGCGGTCCGGATCTAATGATTGTAAAATATAAATAAAAAGTGTCATATACTAAAGCTGTAATGCAAAATGGTCTAGATATTATGAATTTCTTTCCATTAAAATAAATAAATAAATACTGATTTTTAGCATAATTTTCATATAAATAAATAATGTGTTATTAAATATTATATATTTCAATTTGACATTGAATATGGGGATTTTTATAATAATTTTCTGCATTTGTCTTGTGTTATGCACTATTAATTACTTCACCGACCATCCTGAGATAACAGGGGGGAAACGTAGCCTTATACACACTACAGTGGCCGGTGAAGTGGTTAATATTCCTGTTCAGTGAAAGGAAAGCAGCGAATAGGCGGGTAGAGCTCTGCATATGTTAATAAGTAAAGTGAGTCGGGGGTTGGTGAGCGGAGCGAACAGGGGGCAGAACTCCCTAGTGATCTTAAAAAAAAAAAAAAAAAAAAAAAAAAGTAACAAGTTTTTTATAAAAAAAGATTTTGACAATTTTTCAAACTGGGTTGTAATTTTGTCAAGTTTACCAGAAGAAAGTAAATTATAGTTCCAAATAAAAATAAATTAAAAGAAGTGAATTTAACAGGTTTGCCAAGTAATTTTTTCACTTTAACAAATATGCCAAAAGTAGAAGTATTACTTTTTTAATCTTTTATTTTATTTTATTTTTATTTTGCCAACTAGGTTTCTAATTTTGCCGTATATTGGAATTTGAAAATAAAATATTGATTTTGGTTTAAAAAAATATTAACTGTTTTGCCTTTTGCCAACTAGGTGTGTAGTTTTCCCAAGTCTATCACTATTTTCTAGCATTAGCAGGGAGAGTCCTTCCTATCTACTTCTATCATTAAAAAGACCTACAGAGGGGGGAGGGGGTGGCCTTACCACAGTCAATCGGCCTCAAGCCAACTCAGCCAACTAACTTTATCTACTTACCCCCACCCCATTGAAGCTTTGATTATAAATGAATGTTTTAAAACAGAAAACTTGAACATTTGCAGCATTTAATAGTTTTTTCCAGTGATAAAGAACTCCCATTATATACAGACAAATGCATATCGATTTTATTGATTTATTTACTAATCTTTATTAGATATTTAAGTCAATAGATGGCGCCATCAAACTAAAAGTGATTTTATTCTCCTTCCTTTTACCTCCGGACAAATAGCTCCTAATTGAAACGTGCAAAATGTGGATAGATTAGCATCTTGGGCTGACAGCCAAAATATAGGGACCGCGTAAAAAACACTATTCGAATAAATAGCGGTTAGTTTCTGATTGAAACTAGTGGAATTACATATTCTTTTTAATGTTGCATATTCTTTTTAAGTTTGAGTTGCTTTATTTATTTATTTTTTATTATAAATCTTTGGGATAAGAAAAGAGGAAAATTTACCATTTAGTTTTATACTTCAATTCTAAAAGTAATTTATAATAACGATAATAATAATAATTGTGTTTCGTTTAAAATTGTAGAATGCATATATGGCTGTGAATATCCATTATTTTTTAAATACATTTAAATAGTTATTTAGAAAATCTTTAAAATAAATTATCAATCAAAATTTTTAGAAATTATTCATCTGTAGTTTTGTAAGAATTTTATAAAAAAGAAAAAAAATAAATAAACTTTTTTTAAGTCTATTGACGAATAACTGAGAGTTAGCCTTAATATTTAATATAGTTATTACAACATATTTCTCAGAAAAATGTGCTAACTATATAGTGCGCCTACATATATTTGTAGACATTTTAAAATGTGCCCTCCTGACTTCAAAAAGTTTGAGAACCACTGCTATAGACGTATTATTGAATTTCAGGTAGAGGATTTGAAATGTATTTCTCTGTGAGGTGTGTGTGGCGGGGGGGAAGGGGGAGAGAGAACACAACTCTAATATTAAAAAAAAAAAAAATCAAATTATTCAGAATTGCCGTTTACACTATTTTTTCAAACTTATTAGGCATATTTTTTAGCATCCTGTAAACTCTCTGCAAATTTTATACGCCCCATATCGTGCACTTAAATTTAGCTCGGGAAATATTATATATAGAGTGCACACAAAGGAATATCACAATTTTGTAGGGCTATTGAAAGAAATCTAAAGAAAGTACAATCTTGTTATTCACCAGAAACCATAAACAATAGTTGAAAGTTCATGAAAATTGAGATTAGAATTAGATGGTGGCACGAGGCCGTCAAACCGAACACTGCGAGTTTAGCGTATATTCATTTTTCCCTAAGATGTTTATCACGCTACAAAACACATTCTACGTAATTAAATTTTTGAAAAGTGATTCATTTACGACTGTACAACGAACATTTCGTCACGAATACAGAATTGCTATACATCCGATCGACGGAGTATCTTACGTTAATTTTGGAAATTTCGTGATGAATATCTGCAAAGGTAAAAATGTGTGGGATGAGATGAGTTATAAGTAATAATGGATATTATTGTTATTATTACATGTCTATAATATATATTATAAACATATATACTATATTATATATATGTTGTATTATGGGATATTATTATTATTGTGCAAATTAGTATTAATAAGGTTAATACAATGGTAAGACTTTAAAGAAAAACAATAAGTTCTTCACTTACCTTGTATTCAGTAGTGCAGTAGCAGCCTATTCTTCTGGCATTGAACTAATCCAAACGGTCTTCTCCAAACTGATGAAACATTTCACCAATTTAATTTTTAACTTATTTTTCTAATAAGTTTTAACTAATAATGGAAAAAATAATCATTTGAATTAGCTAAAATGATTATGCAAATAATTTGACGTGTTAATCTGTTTTATTAGGATAGATTTTAAGGAATGCATTTTTATACATCCTTTCTGGTTGGAAACATATTACAAACTGCAAGAAGAATTTAAATTACAATGTTGAAAGAAATAAAACAGTAATTTAGAATAACATGATTTCCCATAAAGTTTGAAATTAATAGTTCTGTAAAATAAATAATGGTTTGAAAATGTTTATTTAGAGAGAAGAAAAAGTTATTATGAGTCTATAAATCTTTCACTCGCGGTGTTCAAGGTCAAATTTAATTACAGAAGATATTTCTTTGTTTATAATAGTTCCGGAATAAATGACGGTAAATGAATGAAAAGTTTATGGAGATGATGACACATCTATCAATTATTATTACTCATTTAGCAATAATATGAGTAATAATACTTCGATATTCTTTGTAAAAGGGCTCACATTGAAAACACTTATAACTGTGTCGACTTTAAAATTTGAACTCTTATATTTGATTTTCGATGAACAACAGTGTTGTACTTTGTTTAGTTTTTTTTTTTTTTTTTTTTTTCCATAGCCCTGCAAAGTTGAGGTATTTATTTATGTACACCCCATATTTGTACACCTGTACGAAAAAACATTTAGCAGGAAGAAAAATGAAATCACACTAAGAAATGTGGAAGATTTAATTGAAAAAGATTAACAAAATCCAAGTGTGAAAGCATAAATTAAAACAGTATTTCTTCAGGGCGTTGACTGAATAATGGATGTAAATAATAGGTGAATTTCTGTATATCTGTAAGCCTTAAATATATATATATATAAATATAACAACGCCCGAGTCATCTAAATCAGACGTAACCAATGAAACATGAAAGCAAGAGAACAGAGACATGAAACACAGAGATTAAATGGAGGGTACAGAGAAACTAGAAAAAATACTTACTGTTTTACATGTACTATATATATATGTATCCTATACATATGTATGTGTGTATATATAAATGTAGTAACAAAGTAGTAGAATTTAGGAAAACAGGTAATAAAATGTCCCCAAAATCCTCAATAACCAAAAGGATAAACCCTTCAAAAAAGCTAAAAACCGATAGAAATAATGTAATGGCTCTTTGGTGTATATTTATATGTTTATTGTAAAGCAGCTATCACACGGAAGATCCTACCCTCTGAACTATACGCTAATACCTCTCCGAATAATCGAGCATCAGGTAGTAGGGTTATTTTGAAGACTAAATAACTATATAACTAAATTAAATAACCGGTGGGTGACATCTTTAAAAAAGATAAGGAAATATTCTCCATACCTAACGATATCAGTATACCTAGAAAACTGTCGTATATGATTACTTGAAATAAGACCATTAAACAGACAGTGAAACCACATATAAATATCCAAAACGAACATACATTATGTCAAAACAATATATATATATATATATATATATATATATATATACAGTAATATACGTCATCAGAGGCTTTGATTGAATTTTGTATGCAAATATGTGTGATTTCTGTTACTCTGTAATGCATATTGCTAAAAATTTACAGAACACAAAGCCCAATTATCGTTTAGTAGGACGTTGCAAACGAAAACAAAAGTAAAATTAAAAATGCATAGGAAGATGAAATAAAACTACAAGGATAAATTATCCATAATAAAAAAAGAAATAAGACTTACAGAATAAAACCAACAAGTATAAAAAAAAAAAATCAGCAATAATCCGATAAGCCAGCTTGCAATTTTAAAAAGTATATAGTGAAAGATTAAGTTAAAGCAAATTACAGTTCCTAGGAGTATATACATATATGACACAATGTGAAGTACTTCGAGCCACTTTCAGATATAGCTTTAATATGTGGAGGAAATAAAAAAAAAAAAAAAATTCTGTGGTCCTATAAACGAAGAAAAAATACTTTTCATATTACTTTTGTGCGTATAAAATATACTTCGATGTTATATTTTTTTTCGTACAATCTAAAGATGTTAAAGTTTACTTTATCCAAATTCCGCCCAAAGATGTAATGTATTTGAATAATTTTAAATGTCCCTGTGGCTATGCCATTTTTCCGATCTCAACGAAGAGTATCCTTTTCCCTAATATATCATACAGACTTAGAATGCCGAATTTGGACTTTCTAATTTTTATTCTTCAGTTATGTCAATAACAGACGTACACACCAGAACAGACAGGCACACAAACGAACTTATGGGATTTTTCAGATTGAGGGGACCTCAAAACGTATAAATACAAGAAAAACTTGAAAATTTGACCCAAAGGCCAATAATCTATCTGGTAAGAGAAAGTAAAAATTGCTTTTTTAAAAATATCCTCAGCATTTAGTTATTCATCTTTTATTTTAGTTACAAAATGTGTGATATTTGGCATCGTCTGACCAATATTTTTCCAATATTTTATTGGCCTGTCCTTTGCAAATAAAATTTTTCGATTCTTATGAGGACCAGATTTACTCGCCCTATTACCGCCCATATCTTTTCAATAAGATTCAAATCTGACGAAATTGTAGCAGGTCATGATTAATAAACATATTCCAAGACGCTGTTTATAAGACAGCTGTCAAAAATTTAAATATTTTAATAATATCTACCCCAGTATTTTAGTATTTTTAAGCAGATATCTCCCATAATAATTCGTTCAATTTAAAGACTTGAAAATAGCTGTAATAAATTTCTGGTATAAAATTCTCTAGTAAATGCGGGAGTGTTAGAATATCAGATTCGTTATAATAATGTGCTTAAATTAAATGAAAATGATTTAAAAGCGTATGTACACATGCTGACTTCCAACTAATCATAAATTTCATCGGCAAAAGTGAAATTTATTCACTATCATCTTGAAACAGTACCTTCAAGTGAATGCGAAATTTCCACTTCTGTGAAGCTATTTTGAGTTTGAATATTTCTAAATGTTTCTCTGATATATATAAAACCACCAGTGGCTGAAAAAGTTTGATCTCGAAACTGATAAACGGATATTGGTTTCGAACCCAGGCTGCACTCATCGACCTATCCGTTCGGAGTTTTAAGTGTTTTTTTCCGAAACAAGCGTAAATATGGCTAAGATTCCGCATGAAAGACTCCCGTAGAGGGCATTCCACCCAAGCCTAGATCCGTAAAAGTATAGTCAATCGACCACACATTGAAGTTTTCTCCGAAACTCAGGTGAATACGGGCTGGGATCCCATAGACAGACCTCTACCGAGGAAGTTCCATCCTCTAAGCCCCATGCAGACAATTAACCCAGACACTAGCACCACACCTTCTTTCATGATATAATGACGCTTAACCGATTTGTGATAAACCATCCAATCTCATGCCATAAGTAAATATTTCTATAAAGGATCATGATTCATTACACTATAAATAATCTCTATAAGAAAAAAAGAGAGTTAAAACTATTTAAAACTGCTCATTGGAAACGATAATTAAAAATCCCTGACGATGCTTTACTATTAAAGCGAAAAGCTTTGGATAAAAATTTTTTAACATTTTTAAATAAAAATTTAAATTTACGTGTATTTAAAGTGTTTTTAATATATTGATTCATTCATTACACTGTTAAAAATTTCTGTAAATTTAATGTAAATATTTATCCAGAGTCTCTGTAAATTTACAGTAATTCTTAATTAAAAGTGAATAATCGAGATTCTCAATCTTTATTCTGTATTTTTACCTAATTTTATTATTTAATTATTTAATTAAAATTGAAAATGACTGTTTCTACTTTAGAAAAAGCATTCATTCCAAGTCCGAAATATATTCTCACTGATAATTAATTAAATTAATATTAGTTATTAAAATGAATGTATAAAATAAGTTTTTTAACATCTCCGTTTATTTTTCTCTGTAATTTTACGTAAAACTCAAGATAATAGATTACACAGACTTTTCTGTTGAAATTTTTAACAGTGTATATCGATCGGAAACAATTATTACGCGTTTTTTTTTTTTTTTTTTTTTTTTTTTTTATCAGTCTCTAATTAACTATTTTTGATTATAAAATTTTTATTATTTTCACCCAACACCAGTTTTTTTACTTTTTTATTACATCCCTTCTTATTTTACGTAAATAATTTCATCAGAACATCACCTAAACATTTATTTTGTATTCATCAGAAAATAATAACATATGATCAATTCTTAAGTCTAGTTTTATCAAATGTCTTGCCCATTGGAAGTTTTATGTTATTCACATATTCATATTTCTGTATAAAGAGTTATGTATAGTTCTCTACGCCTGCCAAATAGGTTTCGCACACAGGTATTTTATAAAAGTAAGTCATATTCAATCGTCTTCTGGATACTCTCAACGTTTAGAAACTGTCTCCATATAAATCTAACGCACTTATCACTATTAAAAAAATGCAATTTTGCTGCCAGAAATTCTCTGTAAAAATTACAGAATTCTGTGAAAGTTACAGAAAAATATGTTTTGTCAATGTAATTTTTCCGTAATTTACGACTTTTTTCTCAAATTACAGAGAATTATGCAATTTTCACAGAAAATTTCTGGCAGCAAAATCGCATTTTTTTAACAGTGAAGACGGCTGTGAAATGTATATTTGTGGAGGATTCGATGATCCAACAAAATGCTACAAAATATCAGGGTCTTTACTTTATAAGGTACTTGAATTACAATCAAACCACTTAGAAGCCGATACGAGCACATTTTGTCTCATATTTCATGCGCCATAAGAATTCAGTTATAGCTCATGTTATCTTCAGCGCCGATGCACAGATATTCATCTCGACAATTCATAACGGGAAAGAATTAGAAAATATGGGTTTTCTAGGTCTGTGGTTCGATGGTTCTCGTACAAAGAAATATCTTCTATGATGCCATTTAGATGTTGAATCCCTGGGTGATAGCATATATAATATTTTGCCACCTACTACCAGTAAATTTGGTAAATACAATGTTTGAAATCTGCAACTGAGAATTTTGTACAAAGAACCCTTTTGTCTTTGGGAAACCTTGAACTAAATAATAAACAGTTAAAACAGCTAGAAACAGTTTGTACGTATTACATATATATATATATATATATATATATATTTCAAAATAAATAAATAAATAAAAAATACTGCTGAAAAATTCCTGTGTAAACTGATTGCTCAAAACATTTGGTTTCGCTTTTAATTTAATAAAAGTGATATGCACGTCAGATGCTTTAGATATAATCCGATAAGCCAGCTTGCAATTTTAAAAAGTATATAGTGAAAGAGGAAGTTAAAGCAAATTACAGTTCCCAAGAATATATATATATATATATATGATACAATGTGAAGCACTTCGAGCCACTTTCCAGATATAGCTTTAATATGTGGAGGAAAATAGTCAGCGTTGGGTTTCTTTCGGTAGAAACCGACCGGAAGAAATGGAAGAAACCAACCAGAAGACAAAACAGCTGTCTAAAATTAAAATTTATGAACTATATAAACTCAAAGCAAATATAATGTCAAACCATAAACTATAATCCAATTAATATTAAAAATATTTTTAGAAAAATAAGTTATTTGATAACAATTTAAATATATACAGGTGGGGGGGTTTTTACTTATCAATGCTAATATTTTCAGAACCTTTTACATAGATACTATTTCATATTATTATACTCTCAATCAGTACAAGCGATAATAATTAAGGAATTTTTAGCCATAATATTTGTGCTTTTTTTTTAAGGATACAATTTTTTGTATAAACTCGAAGCTGGTACCCAAGGAACTGTATCAATACGGAAGATACCTACTTTTAAACTCTCCTGCAAGTTCTCGCAGGATTTAAAAAAAAAAAAAAGAAAATCCATTAGTTTGTATTCATCTATTTTAAGTTGAGAAATAAATTGCAGTATTGAAGTTCTAAAAAACTTTTCATTTGTTATACAGTCAACTCCCTCTAACTCGCAAAAGTTTTGTCCGGAGGTTGTGCGGATTATAGGAATTTGCAGATTTGAGATCATCGCCTTTGTTTATAGTTTTTTTTTTTTTTTTTTTTTTTTTGTCGATACAAAGTCGGTTATTATTAATTCATAAATAGACATAAAAATGGAAAGACGATATCTAATAAATTTTAGAATGAAATATTTCTTCAATATTAATAAATTTAATCTATCACATTCACATAATATGATGGTAAATAATTTAAGCATATTCAAATAATATCTAAAAATTTTATTTAAAAAAAGTAAAAATGTGAGAAATGTTGTGATTTTTTTTTAAATATGACATGTAAATTTCTTTTGCATTAAAAAATCAAGTGCGGATTAGAAGGATTTGTAGATTAGGTCTGCGGATTAGAGGGAGTTGACTGTACTATATATGACTATAAGGAAAATAAAGTTTTTGATGACATTTTGTAATACAGTAATTATTGCATACTAGTTTTTTTAATTAACTGGATGTTTGTTAAAAGCTGTTTTATCAGAAAGTATAAGCAAGTGATCCAAACTATTTATTATCGCAGTAAAAGAAATAAAATTGTTTAAATTATAAAACTTTACATTGTTTTTAATGAAATTGATGTTTTCACTGGAATTTGAGTATTTTGGAGCGTGATCTGATCTTCGGTAAAAATCTCATAATTATTAATTAAATATGTAATTATATTTTTATAGGTTATAGGTACAATTAAAGTTAGTTAAAGTTGTTTATAAGAACATTCATGTTGCATTCATTGTATCTTACAAATCGGCAATTTATAGGATAAATTTTTAAGAAAAACAGTTTCTTCCATTTCTTTCACTTGGAAGAAACCTATTTCTTCCAGCCGGTTTTTTCCATGTTTTTTTCCGCCTTGGAAGAAACTTGCCAACTCTGGCTGCAGTACAAACATTTATTTGAAAAAATGCTCATCAAATACAATTTCAGCCCATTGATAACTGTTTATTTGGCTATGGAAAACCTTAAGAGGCCTCTCTACTTATCGTCCTCAGAAGCAAGAGCCAATGTTATTCTATGGAGAATTTCGCCCCATTATAACTTATTAACTAATATATATTTTTGAATTCCGTTTTCATATTCAGAAACTTTATAACTACAGTAAAACCTCTCTAAGTTGGACACCTACGGTTCCAAGAAAAAGTGTCCAACTTAGAGAGGTGTCCAACTTATAGGGGTGCTTAATTTTCTTGATATAATTAAACTGTATCTATGCATGCTTTTTAACTTTTAATCACATCTACATATAATATAATTAAATATCCACGACTTACATACAAAGAATAATTAATTTGCCGATTTAAAATTTAAATTATGTTGTGGCCATTATAATACTTTCTTCTATAATTTTTTATATAATAGCGCTACCTACCAGTTAACATGCAAGAAAATGTAATCAATATAGCTTCTCACAATAAAGATTTTGCACATGCATTTTGGTGCAATTTTATAAAATAGATGCTGAGATAGTCATGTGGAAAATCAGAGAATGTGAGTAAAAGTAGCACCACCTGTATGCTGATCTACACCCAAATTAAGCTGATATTCATTTTCATAACGGCCATCTCACATATGAAGTTTGGTGAATTTATTCACTCTAGAAACTGAGCTATAGTTTTCCGGTGAATAGGGAAAACTGAAGCATAGCAGCAACACCTGTCAGCTGATATGCATTCAAATTGAATCAACATCGTTTTTCACAACAGATCTCTTTCATATTAAGTTGAGTGCAACTATACACTCAAATTATACTTGGTAGGAAAAATAAAAGGGGTAAATGAAGAGGAACTCTACCAACTAAAATATATTTTCTAAAAGCCAATTTTTAAACAAAGTCAAAACATGCCTGTAAGCTCTCGGTGGAATATTAAAAAAAAAAAAAAATGCAAGGATAATTCATGCAATTTAATAAAAAGAAAGATTTTTGCATTATGCACTAAATTACAGTAATTTGTGAATGTTTCAATTGAAGAAAAGAAGTATTTTTTATTAGATAAGACAGAGGTAAATATATTGTGACAAGAATTTTTTTTTTTTAGATATTTACAGTTTTTTCTACAAGGGATAGGTAAAATTTCTAAAATAAGAGTGAGAAAATGGAAGATTTCTTTCTTTTTTTTCGGTCTCATCGGGTAAAAGTGTCAACTTAGGACAGTAGTTCACTGTCAACTTCCAAGTTAAAGGGGTGTCCAACTTATAGAGGTTGGACATAATGCTAATCCTATGGATACATTCCGTTCCGAGAAAAAGCGTGCAACTTAGAGGGGTGTCCAACTTGAGAGGTTTCACTGTATTAAACAATTTAGCGCTTTCTAAAAATTATTTTTTTAACATTTTTAATATTTTATTTTGAGGTTGTAAAATGCGAATTTTCACAGTGTGAAATTTTTCATTTTTGAGCTTACAAATGAAATCTTAAAAATAAAAAAATTCAATCTTTATAAAGCGATAAATTGTTTAACAGTTGTGAAGATTTTGAATGTGAAAACGGAATTTAAAAATATGTATTAGTTAATGAATTATAATGGGGCAAAATTTCCTATAGAATAACATTGGCTCTGGCTTCTGGGGACGATAAGTGGAGAGGTCTCTTAATGGTGAGTTACGTCGACAACAAATGACAAAACCGTCTTTGCTAGATTCATTAATTTAACCTTGTAAATGTATGCCAAATTGTCTAATAATGTCTTGCAGTAGCAAAAAGTCAGGATCATTTTGTATTTCATTGTGTAAATGTATCAATAATGATGGTCTAAATAGAAGTAAGTAATTGTTTGTCTTGCTTGCGTATATTTTTATTTAAATTCGCTGTTTTCTCTTAGAAATTCTTTTTATTACATTTTTATTATTATTATTTTTTGTTATTTATATCATTCAACAATCCATCATTACTTTCATCATTAGAATAAACTATAAATTATGGCTGAAATCATCATTAAAATGACTTCATAACATGTACTCCATACATTTCCTTTACAAATAAGAGGAGAGGGGGGTAAAAAAAAAAATGGACCGTTAAGATCTATATTATTTATTAATTTTTCAACTATTCTCAACTAAAATCCACTGGGGGGAATTTGGTCCTCACTTTTTGAAAACTCACTTCCCTCTAGCGCCTATGGTCTATCACTATTAAACTCTCGTTTTCATACCTCGAAATGTTCTAAAAATTTCTAATTCTATTTTTTTTTAAATATAGATTTGTAATTATCTAAGAATATATCTATACAATATATACATATATATATACAGTAAAGCACTGTTTATACGTCTTTCAAGGGACTGACGTAAAAGGACGTATAAACGAAAAGACGTATAACCGAAATTTTAATAAAAAACACTTTGATTACTAAAAATTTAATGACACTTAAGCAAAATTTACATAAAATACTAATTAATAAAATTTCTTAAGTTCGTAAATGTATATTATGCTTTTTTAAGACAATAGTTAAGTAAAAAAAAAAAAAAAGAAAGAAAGAAAAAAATCCTTATAAAAAGAGAGAAAAATCATAATGCGTGACTGGGTACTAATTACATATGTCATATACTGAGTGTTATATTATAATACATTTTATACGAACTGTATGAACACATTTTGAATGTTAGTTATATATATTGTGTATCTTTAATAATAAGCATACGATTTATGTCCAAACAGGTAGTTATTTAATAACATTAAAGATCTTTAATATTCGTCTGATTTTTACTGCTTGTCCATGAGTATTAAAAATTGTACTATGAATTCATTACTTTTATTAGTACTCTTCGATCTTTCCTGTGTTCCTCCATTTAAGATGATTTCTAGGAAAAATCCGTCTTATTTAGAATGAAAAATAATGACAGGTCGAGAAATGTTGCGAATTTTAGTAGAGTGGAAAAGACGTATACCCGATATTAGCGGCGTATAAACGAAGAATTTTTGCATTAAAATGAATAGCAATGAATCGGGATTTCAGTAAAAGGACGTATAAATATAAAAGACGTATAAACGAGAGACGTATAAACGGTGCTTTACTGTATATATATATATATATATTTATATTTATATATATATATATATATTTATATATATATATAATATTATGTTTAAAAGTTTATTTACAGTAAGTAGGTTTGCAGTACTTAATGAAGAAATTTATTTGAATGTGTTAGAAAATAACGAATTATTACATGAAAAGTCATATTTCATACAATATTTATAACATTTGCTTATCCAAATGTTGCAAAACCCTCTCAGGTCATAAATTAAAAAGCTTGATAAATTATTTTCAAGACCTCATTATGTAGCAACGGCAAATGGTGTTAAAGCCCGATAACGTCATTTCTGCAAGATAAGGAAGCACACACAAAGTATAAAAGATAAAAATAATAATACTTAGAAAGCGGAACATATATAATTAGAACAGGTTGTGAAGGGATGAAAGATAAAATAAATATTTCATCAACGTGCTTGCCGAAGGCTTGAATATTCCTTTAGGTTCAAAAAAGAAAGGACAAGAAAAATCTGTTTCAAAACACCTGCTTAGCTATGCGTTTTTATCAACACAACAGGTAGAAAGTGGAAAGCAACATTTTTTTTCCCCCATTAGTTTTTAGAATTAGAACAGGTGAACAAGTTAAATCTTGAGGATGCTTCACAACTGAATAAATCATAGTCTGAGATCAGTTAGTCAGTGACGAAAATGCTTTTTTTTTTTTTTCTTTCTTTCCCTCTGCTTCCTCCCCCCCCCCCTTTTTTTTTGTATGAAGGAAAAGAAGTGTGAAAGAAAACCCTAATTTAAATAGAAAAAGGAATTGTTTATTTTGAATATTTTACTTAATATTTCCCCAATATAAAATTGAAAAGTGCTTATGAAAATGGTTAGTATTACATATAGCTTTTATAGCTATTTTATAGAAATATATATATGTAAAAGTATTCGAATATATATAATGCAAATAGGTGGTTGATTTCTGACGTTCTTTTTAATCATGTTGGATTATTTAAAACTAAACTAAACTTATATAAGGGAAAATATTTACTATAAAATACTTTTTGATATGAAAATGGTGAAGTGTGGCTATCAATGCGTTTTTTATTTATTCATTTATACATATAACAACAAGTTTCACTCGCTTCATGGATCAATATTTAAATGGATTCTCAAAGCTCCATATCATTATTAACTAAAAAATCTTAAGGAAAAAAAAAAACTCGTTGAAATAATAGTGACTTCAATTAAATATTAACTGATACCTTCGGTAGTCGTTTTCCCGCTCGCGTTATGATAAATCCCGGTACCCATTGACTTCGGCAGTGTCTTACCCGTTTCCTACTTCCTTCTCCCCGGAGAGTAAAGTTAGAAATTTCATGAAATCCCATAAAAGTGCATATCGCGTACACTTAATCCACACCTATACGCCAAAACTCGCCATTCTAAGGTAATTTGGAACAGAGTAAAGCTTGAAAACGTTTTTTTTTACCCTGGAGGAGCGGGTAACTTCGCAAAATGCTTTACAATGAGTTTTGGTTACCAATAACCAACCAACTCATCAAAAAATCACCTTCCTTAGACTATTTGGAGTACAATTACGATTGAAAACGTTTTTTTGCCCCCACTCTTAATAGGAGAAGGGATGGAATTTCGCAAAATCTCTTTATACTACGTGTTAGATACGTATAACTAATCCACACATCAAATATCGCCTTTCTAAAATAATTTGGAGCACATTTATGTATTGAAATTCCCCCCCCCCCCACTACTCTCTACAGGGATATAGGGAGTAATTTCGCATAATCCTTTGTAGTGTGTGTGCGTGTATGTATAAACAATCGACGCATCAAAAAATCGTTTTTCTGAGATAATTTGAAGCAGAATTACTCTTAAAAATGTATTTTTGCCCCCCCCCCCCCAGCACTTAAAGGAGGAAAAAGGAGAAATTTTGCAAAATCCCTTTATAGTGCGTGTTGGGTATGGATAACCAACGCACGGATAAAAATTAATCTTATTGAGTTAATCTGAAGCAAAATTATTCTTGGAAACATGTTTAATGTCCCCCTACCCCCGCCTCAAAGAGGGTAAAGGGGTGAATTTCGCAAAATCCCATTACAATGGGTGTTGGATACACATAAACAACCCATACAACAAAATTAGTGACCTCAGCTCCCGTAGATTCTCCAGGACAAATTTAGCGCTAAAAAAAAGGGGGGGGGGGTCCCGAATTTGCCCTCTAGTAACTCTCTCAAAAATCGGAAGTCGCAAAAAAAAAAAAAAAAAAATGGTTTTTAGAAATATTTTCAAGAAGACACACGGCCGTTTTCAACATCTTTGTACCATTATAAGTAGAGTTTTTTTCAAAATTCCGAATTTTGCGAAATTTCCCCTCGAAAATCGTTTTTTCCCCTCTCCCGCCTGAAAATCTCAAAAAATGTTTTTTTTGTACTCAAATCTAGTCTCCCCAATGCACAAATTCTTCACCATGAAGTAATTTGGAGCTGAGTTCTACTTACAAACGTGTTTTTGCCTCCTGCCCTCCTCCGGGGATGGGGGAGGGGGGCAAGTGGGTATTTTCGCAAAATCCCGTCTTTCTGAGAGTCAGGGTTCTAAAACCAACCTACACATCAAAATGTGTGACTCTGCCTCCTATCGGAGGTGGTAAGTGACTGAGATTACTCTTTTATGTATAATATATGTAGATTTATTTATTTACAAACAAAAAGTTCCTGATGCATTGTGATTTACGGACAGTAATTTTAGTGATTGCATACTGTTTCAAACAGAACGATATTAATGCATGATATTGAGCTAAACATTGTGGAAAATAATTACATATTATATTTTGGGAGACAAAAGCACTTATCCTTATTCTCTTCATACAGGATCGTGCAAAGGGTTGTATTGACCTCGAGTGCATTATGTAAAGATTATTGTGGAGTAGTTTTGTTACTTTATGATATTATAAACGCTTGAAAAAGAATTCAGTTCGTGTGACCATTTTCAACTTAAATTTTCACATATGCATAACTAGCGCATTCCTTGTACAGGATTTTCTTTCTTTCTTTATTTTTCCCCTTAAATGTACAAAATGTTTAAGAAATTCAGTTAGATCAGAGAAATGTCAAAGCAATTTAAAACCTCAAGAAATTAAAGAAATTTAATTTAGGCATTGTCTAGATTTTGTGCCCCTGGTAATCGGTTGGTTGGTTAGTTGGTTTGTTGGTTATATTTTGTGAAAGATTGATTTAAAACCTTGTAGTTTTCGAGAAGTATTAGGAAAAATGCCATAACCTTTAATAAAAATATTCTTTTGAGGAACTAACATTTATTGTGCAAGCATTTACGTGGAAAGCTCTATTTCTGAAGAAACTTCTTTACGATAGTATTATACAATAAAATAATCTGCAGTAGGGCACTCACACTATAATTTATTACTCTGTATTATTATAAAACAAATTAATGCAGTTTAAGATGGAAGGTAAAAAATACGGTACATTGAACATTTACAAAGTAATTTTAAAATCCGTTGAAAGAAATATTCGAATTAAATATTTATAATTGACATAAATTTCAAGCCTCCCCATCTCCGATTTTAATCGTAGAGTTACTTTCATAAAACATTTAAGGTTATTATTAAATTTAAAAATTATTAAAAATTACTCAGAGAATTTTCAACCACACAACTCTTTGAAACACATTCGGCTCATTTTGGGTAAGCCCTGTAATATTGACTAAGTTATATGCACCACATAATGCCTAATTTACATTTATATCACATAGTTAAAAAATAAGCATTCACAACACAATTTTAAATGCACTTTGAGCAATTTTCAATTATACCCTGTAATATATCTGAAATCTTTAACATGGCCTTAAAAGTGAAGAAGGAATTTTTTCCCTACAATATTCATATGAAGCACATGCTTTTGTGCATGTAAAAAGATTATGTTAATATTGTTATGTTTATAGATGTTGAAAATGTTAAATTTTCAAAGGAGAAATTACGTCCATAGACGCAAATGATGGCTTTAATTCTTCTTTCATATCCCCTTGTATACGGACCATTTGGTAAAAAGTGGGAATTTTAGTCTTAAAATTGGTTTTTACAAATTAAATTACAGATTTGTAAAAAATAAAAGTAAAAAAAATAAATGAAAATGAGATGAAATAAAAAAAAAATGTCAAATGTTTATTTTTTCACAAATACGTAAAATTTTTTGTATCTTTGCCGGGGAAGGGGGGGGGGGTCTTTTTTAAGAACATGCAGTTAAAAAAAAAAAAAAAAAAAAAAAAAAAAAACTATTAAATTTATGCAAAAAAACGACGTCAGTATAAAATTGTTTATTTCACAGCAAAAAAAAAAAAAAAAAAATCTGTTACTATATTTATTACAAAATAAGCACACCGAATAGATAGCTTTAAAATGCAATATTATACTTCTGCCCTCCCTTCTTTTTTTAAAGAAAACTATAACAAATTTTGAAAAATCCATATGATAAAAAGTAAGATTTGAAAATAAATAAATAATAAAAGCTCACGCAAACAATCATGAAAAGCTTTTCCTCAGAACCTTCGCTTTTTTCAGAAACACTTGAAAGATAAAAGCAACAACATTTCAAAGAAAACTTTTTTTTTTTTTTTGCTTTTGAAACAGATTTTTTCTGTAAACATTAAATTTAATAAGTAAAATTTATCCCCTTAACTTCCCCGGGCGTATGTATACGCTTTTCTGAAGTAGATCCTTTGTGTTGCGCTGCTACCAGTGAAACTAGTTCCATGGTTTTGGAATGCAATAAAATAATCTTAAATGTGACCTTGATAGTGTTTATGATAGATTTACTTATTTCAGAAAAGAGGGGAGTGGGGGGAATTGGGAAAAGGAATGTTTCTGGAATAGTGAACACACGCCTGTGTGAAAAACGGTGGCACTGGGAAGCGAATCTAGTAAATTTTCCTCGGCAGGTAAAGAGTTAATGACAGCCTCAAATACTTTGTACATATATAGCTACAATATTCAAACAATGAAGTTGAAAGGGGGTTAGCCGCCACTCGTTACAAAAATTTACGTGAACTAAAACTATTTTGATCTGCTGTTTAAAATAGTTTTAAGTATTCGCATTAAATAAAGTACCTCTTATATCTTACACGCTGTAATAAGTATGTCTGTAGTGATGTGGATATAAGAGAAAGTAGAGTGAGGGCTACACCGGGTTATTTCTTTTATATGACAAATGAAAATATTTTGCTCATTACACAATTTAATTTATCAATTTTCACGATAACCGCATAAATGAGATATATTTTCACACCTTTATACTTTCTTATACAAGATATAAGGAAGTATAGGAATCCCGATTTGCGAAATGGATTTTGTATTTCGCATAGCTCAAAAATGAATGATGGTAGAATGTTGTAAATTGATATGTATAACTGTTATGATGTCTAGTTGTACACATGCAACTTTGGTTTGAATACAAATTCAAGTTTCAGAGATATCAACGGCTTTACACGATTTTTCGTGGCGTCTGTGTTGAAGATATGTGTGTGTGTGTATCTTATGCATAACTCAAAAAACGGTTGGAGGTAGAACGTTGCAAATTGGTATATAGGTTTATTATAACATCTAGTTGTGCACCTCCCTTTTTGGACTTTCTATATGATTTTCCGTTTTGGAGATATTTGAGAAAATTATATTCATAATGACTAAATGCGTCATTACAAAATTTCCAGAATTACTCTTTAACTACATTTCTTGCGACCATGGAAGCCTCTGCGCAAGTGCGGATTCAACGAGTCCACTAGTAAAATAAGGGAGACAACCTTTTCGTTGAGAGAAAATAAGCAATAAGCGAATACTGAATAACTGGATGTTTACTAAATTCAAACCTGTTGGTCAACTTGGAACCCCTCCAAGATTTTCGACTATCCTCACTGCTAGGCGTAGGAAACGTGGTTACACTATAGGCTCCTACTGAGGTAAAGTTTCCAAAATTTGTAAATTTCTTACTACCATTTTTCGCTACATTTGAATGCCTAATTTGACAGAATATTCCAGAACTCTGTAATTATTGAAGTTAGAGCTTCCAAACTTTGGCAACTCTAAACTGCAAATTTTCACCAAATTCGTTCGCCAATCGCCAAATTCGACGCCGAATCGCGAAATTCGATACCAAGATAAAAAATCGACATTGGCTATTTATTTGCGGTATGGCGAGATTAACGATAAAATTTTGCGCCAAATGTTATTTCAGGATAGCCAGAAACACTTTCTCACTTTTAATTGAGTAAATTATTTTGATTAAATGTATCGTTTCCATAGGCGTAGCGTGAACGAAAATTTTGGGGGGGGCACACATATATAAAAAACCAATAAAAATTTTTTAAAAAGTTTCCTCTATGCTATAAGTATGGAAATATTAAATATTTATGAAAATTTCAGATCTCAATTCTTAAACAATTTTTAAGGTATGAGAAATCCAAAAATCATAAATTGATGTGGTGTCAGTGTCAGTGTCTGTGTAGACATCAACTTAGAAATGACTAATCGTGAAAACGTCTAATTTTAAGTGACAAATTTTAGTTTTCATGAATTCAGAAATTGGGACAAAAATTTTACAATTCAAATGTTATTTTACGGCATCTAGACCTGAAAAATCCCTGTCATTACCCATTAAATAATACATAATTTTAAATTTTATTTTCACATTCAGAAAATTCATGAATTTTCTAAATTTCGTCAATATTCCAACTTTTAAATTCGAAAAATGTAAGAAGAAACTAGTTGGCATAGGTGGACTTTGCTCAGTTCCCCATCATATTTATGTTCTCATAAATTTCTAGTACAAGACATATAATCATGTTAAAAGAAATTAATTTCACCAAAGCTTGATACAGTGACAGAATGAAATCCCCGCATAACAGTCTATTCACCGTTCACTTCGATATATTTATCTTATTCTAACGTATTAATTTATTTTATCAGGGTCAATTCCATTGTTTAGTTTTCAAGCTAGTATTTCCAATGCAATAATCCTCAAAATTCATACTTATATGAAAAATTTACCATTTCGCTATATTGATAAAATCGTAAATTACGAATAATTTACGAAATGTTCCTATTAGAATATTTGTATTCAACCATGTTCAAACAAATATCATAAATGTAATTTTGAAGTTGTCTAATGTATTTACGATCCTCAAAATGGAAGTTTATACTTAATTTTGCCTTATTCTGATATGTTAAGTAAATCGTAAATTCCAAATAACTTACGAATTTTTTTAAATTGGAAAAATCATATTCTATGATATTCATGCCGGTATCCTAAATAGTATTTTGAAAGTGGTTTGACATCTTCACGATGAATATATCCCTCAAGATTGACGGTCATGTGAAATTTTCTCTATTATGCCATGTTAAGAAATTCGTAAATTTCCAATAACTTACGAATTTTTTATATTGAATTTTCAAAGTAGCATATTTATAGTTTTTGATGTTCATTCCGGCATCAAAACGGATATTTTAAAACTGGTCTGACATTTTTACAGTAAAACGTTTTCATTTAATGCACGTTTAAGTGAATTTTTGTCCTATTCTCCCATGTTAAGAAAATCGTAAATTTCTAATAACTTACAAAGTTTTTTAATTCGAATGTTGCAAATGAATAGGGTTCTTGCCAGTATTTAAAGTAATAT